>WBOK01000640.1:0-21684 GCA_009289805.1 Alternaria gansuensis
TATTATTATTTTTTGCAAAGTGTAAACGAAGAACAAGACATATAACATCTAACTAATTAGTTTTAGTGGCAAGGGTGGGAGGGGGGGGGGATAGATAGACAACAGACAAAAGTAAGAGGAGTGATATAGTATGCATGGTCACGTTTATGGAGCAGACCCTCACGTAAAGATAACAAAACATTGATTGTACTGCAATTGCAAACATGATAATAGACCACAAAATAAAAACACTACGTTTCTCCATGAATACACAGAGGATTAATCCCAACAGCCTCCATCAAGCACACATCTGGCATAGCCCCAAGATATTCTCTCGATCCATACTATCCTACCATACTACTCTCCACTCCAGACTGAACCAGCATCGCATGTTTGGGATATCGTTAACGACCAAATTCCGACTCAAGCACTTCGCCTTCGACCGTCCACAAGCGACGCAAACTTTTCTATTGTCTTCTTCGTCATGACTGCCGTATCGTCGTCAAGATCCATACCGCCGCCACCTTTCCAATATCTGTGTTGTCGTGCGCAATTGGAGGCGGGTATATTATCGCAAACGTAGCGGAACGTTTACTGTGCCTTTTTAGGGGCGGCTCCAGGCTGACCACCAACGTACCTGCGGATGTCGGTAGCATCAGCGGCCTGGCGGACAATGCCCTTGAAAGTGCCCCAAGCCTGCTTCGCAGCGGGAGGAGTGCTCTGGTTGGCAAGCTGAGCGTCAATGCGACCAGTGAGCTGGTTGATCGCCTCCTGGACAAAGCTGCTCTGCGCAACGCGGGCGCGGAAGAAGACGGTGTAGACAGCGAGGAGAATCCACGAGCCCTTCTGGAAGAGCATGGCAGAGCCGAGGACGCGGAACCAGAGGAAGATCTCAAGCAGGGCGACAAGAGTCATGGAGCCATCGTAGTACTCCTTGACAAACTTGCCAATTGCCTCGGAGGCGGTGGAGGCCTGGGGCTTGGCACCGGCCTGAGCAGCGGGTGGGGGCTGGATGGTGGGCAAAAGGTTGGAGCGCACGTAGGTAGCGACGTGGAAGACGGAGTAGACGGAGAAGGGAAGTATGGCAAGTGGGATCTGGCGCGAGAAGAGCCATACAAGGGCCATAACTACGATGTAGTCAGCACGTGCTGCGTGGGGGAGAAGCGATACCACAAGATCGCAGACGACTTACTCAAATATTGGACGTTCTCATCGGTAGCGAGAGCAACGACACCACCCTGCTTTCCTGCCCTCATGCGGGCACGGTAGGCCTTGTAGACTACTATGCCGTATGTGACGCATGCTGACAGGAACGCGGTGCGGTAGGAGAAGGACGCCCATCGCGAGTAGGAATTGAAGGTGATGTAGGACAGGCTGTATCGTAGAGTAGCGAGTAGCAGCGTGACGTGTCCGGCGAACCAAGCAAACTGGAGAGTTTGGGCAAGGGCAGCAAGGCGCTGGCCCAAAGGCATCGAGGCCGGAGGTGGAGGGGCCATTGTGCGTATTTGGGGAGCTGTCGTGTGGGCTACGTAATAGGTAGCTTGGGACGTCAGCAAAGGTCTGAAAAGATGTATGCAGCTTCCAACGTAGAAAGAGAGCAATGTCAGGCTGCTGGCAATGATCTGCTGCCTCGTGGAAGGATGTGGAGGTGCAATGTGTCCACAGCGGTGGCTGGGTGCTGGAAACTGCTGGTTCTGCGCGGCGTTCGGGACCCGCCCGTGATATTCGCCGTGTCTGATAGGCGGGGTCGACTTACCGATTGAGAAATCCGGTCCGGTACCTCAATGAAGGTAATCAGTAACTGCGAAGGGTGTATGTATGCGAAGGGGAGTGAGAGCGGAGTAATGGTGGTAGTGGTGGTGGTGTGTGTGTGTGTGTGTGTGCTGCACAAGACCCACTGCGCCCTTACCACGTCTGCACCCTGACCATCTCCTCAGCCGCCGGCGTCTTCACAAGCTCGCAAGCGTTCTTACCAACTGGCACCATGTCGTCACTGTTGTTTCTTCACAGAGTTTTGATTGTTTGTTGAGGCACATCACTAGTTCCTGCATCAAGTCTGCGTTTTGCCCACAAATGAAATTGCCTAGGATAGTCTGTAGAATACATGGAAAGAACCTGTCCGACACTCCTCGCTCCGAACTACATCTGCCGAAATACTAAATAATAGAAAATGCCGAAGGCGAAGCAAGGGAATCGGATAGGAGCGCAAAGACGTTGGTATCAATCAACAATCCGGACAACTGCACCAACATGTGATACTGCTGTGCATCGTCCCCAAGGTTCCATCGTGGTGTATTATCCCTTTTACCGATAGCACGCAGTGGTATCGTCGGCCGCATTAAATTAAACAAGGTCTGGTAAGAGGGTGTAGAGAACAGAGAAGAGGTGGCTGAGAGGCGTATGCCGTCCTGAGCAGGAGAAGAGGGACAATGGTGACGCCAGGGGGCCGACTTAGCGGAGAGAGAAACCCTTTCTCTTACCCTTCTCTTCGATCGGCCTGCCAGACTCGATGCGCGCCTTCTTCTCCTCGAGCTCTTGTCGTTGTCGGTCTAGCTGGTCCTTCATCTCCTTGTGACGGGCGTACAGCTCCTCTTCGCTCTGGCGGAGCTTGCTCTCCTTCTCCTGCACCTTTTGCTGGAACACCATCTTCATCTCCATCTCCATCTTCTGGAGCTTGGCCTCGTGCAGCGAGCGCTCCTCTTCTTGCTTGACAGCGGGGTTGATCTCCTTGAACACGCTCGAGTCTTGTTGGATGCCCATCTGTGCAAGCTTCTCGGAACGGTAATTCTCGTACAGAGCGTTGTTGGTGTTCTCCTTGAGCTCCTCCATGTGAGTGCGGATGAGCATCTGTCGTAGCTTGACAAAGTCGCAGTGCTCCTCGTTGTCGACTTCAACCACACCCCAGGGCAGCGCACGTCCTCGAACCTTGCGGCCGTCAATAGTCGTCACCTCGGTGTTGGAACCGACCACGGCGAATGGAACTTTGGCCATGATCTCCTGATTCTCTGCGATGGTCTCCTCGTCGTCAAGCTCATACCGGGGTCCCTCGAAGATCTGGATCTTGTGGTAGGCGATATCTGCAAGAATCTATGATTGTTAGCAATGCCTAAAAAGGGTCAGAATAAGCAACGCACCCTTTTCTTGTAGTTGTCGATTTCATCGTCAGTAACGGTGTCGGCCTTGGCAATGACAGGAATGAGGTTGACCTTGGTGTGAAGCTTCTTCATCACCTCAATGTCGATGGGCTTCAGGGAGTGGCCAGTGGGCTGGATAAAGTAGACAACGGCGTGGATGCGGTTGTCGACAATGTTCATGCGGTTGACCTTGTTCTCGGCGTCCAGGTAGGCGTCGAACCGCTGCTCAATGTTCTTGACAATGGGATCCCACGACTCATCGTTGTTGATGAAGTCACCAAAGCCGGGAGTGTCGACTACTGTTAATCTCAGACGAACACCGTTCTCCTCGATGTCGGCGCTGATGGACTGTATCGAAACGGTCTTGGAGATGTCGAGACTTGGGGGCTTGCGCTCCTTGGGTGGGTACAGCGACGTGTTGAAGAGCGTGTTTACAAGGGTCGACTTTCCGAGTCCAGACTCGCCTGAAATGACACGTTTAGCTCCGGTTGACCAGTTAGTGGGCGGGGGCACACATACCGACAACCATGACGTTGAAGTTGAATCCCTTGCGCACACTCTTGCGGTGCCACTGGTTGGGCAGGTTCGCAAAACCAACGTAGCCCGTGAGCTTCCTGCGCACAATGTTCATGTCGTTCGCCATGGCAGCTGCGGCCTTGGGGTTCTTCGCCGTGATGGTGTGGACCGCTGGAGAAGAGGCGTTAGACATCGACATTGTTTGATCCATGCCGAATCCGCTGGACGACGCTGGGGGCGATGGGGACGCACGGGTAGGCTGCGCGGGAGAGGTAGCACCGGAATCTAAAGCAAAATGTTAGCCAGGGACCGGGCAAGGGAGAAACATGGCCGTCGAGCGCGGGAACAGCAACCAGTGTTAATCAGCATTGGGACCTGCCGCAAGTTTCCGTTTGGCTACTGTGTGTGTGTGTGTGTGTGTGTGTGTGGAGTTTGGGGGAAAGCTGCTTACCCATGGTGTAAATAGTGTAGTAAACGCAGACGATGGGGAGTCAAGCGAGGGACTTCTGCAGATGAGGAGGAAGCGATGTCAGCGGAGGCTCTCAATGCGTGATGGCGGGTGGTGGTGCTGGGCTGGCGTGGCTGCCAAACAAATGGAACAACGCGACCCAAGCCAGAATCTGGACAAATAAAGTGGAACAGGCGTCAAGGAAGGGCGGCGTACCAGTCAGCGGTAGTTATGCTGTCGAGTGAGTGATGCACTCAAAGCAATGAATTGAAGTGGTGCAGTAGGCTGCGAAGGAAAATGGCGTGGTTGTCCGGAGGCTGCGACGTTGGGAAGGGAAGTCGTGGTGCCGTCCGTCGCTAGGTGGAGGAAAGGGGTCCGCACAGGGATGGGCGCAATGGGAGCAGCGCCGAAGCAATGGGCACTAATAGACCAAGACCAAAAATCCCCGCGTCACCACTAGCAGCGTGCCGGCGTCGACTAGGACTGGAAATAAACACACGACGACGTGTACTATGTAGAGGAGACGGGCGGGCGAGAATGGACGAGTGGTGGTGCAGTGGGGGGACACCTTTCACGTTGCTGTTGGTTTTGTGCTCTCAGCTCTGGTGCTGCCCTGCTACAAGAGGCAGTTGCGAACCGTGCTTCCCCAAACAGGCAGCGTCACGTGTGGGCGACTGGGAGGCACGAGCAGCGCGTTCCTAGCCAGACCCTTGGGCGGTCGCTGCTTCCCTACATGGCCATCTGCCATGTACCATGACCCTGACCTTGACACCGCCGTCTCGCCCCCAAGCCTGTCTCTCACGCTGCTGACGGCATCCGAGGCTCGACACCCATCCAATTACATGGCGTCCGCCTGATCAACACCCATGTCCAGTCCATGCTCTCATCTATTATGCAAATCAAAGGGTATTTTGCGCATGTCCCAAGCAACCAACTCCAAACCAACGCCGCAGCCACGACGCTATGCAAAGCTTGCCAATGCCCTGTTCAACTCGGTCTTGTCGTACTTGACGTACTTGCCCTTACCCTTGTCGATCTCCCGGTAGCGGTCGTAGAACCTGTTGTACAAGGGCTCGATGATGTTTTGTACCTCCTTGGAAAGCTGGTTCCGCACCTCGGGCTCCATTGCGTACGACTTGTGCCGTGTGACGAGGTCGTCGAAGCTTGTGTTGAAGTTCTTGAATTTTTCCTTGATTGCGTCTTTGTCTTTTGAGCTGAGAGACTTCACAATGGCTGCCGAATCTGCACCGCCCGAGGTTGGACGTTCCTTGCTGCGGTTCGTATACTGCACGTCCAGTAGATATCCTGAAGGTTCGCGCCACGCCTCCAGGTACATGGCTGTGCCTTGCTTACGCCAGTCTGCAAGCTTCTTGGAGTAGCCCTCCATGAGCGGTGCGAGTTCTGAAGAGCGGATGATGCGCGTGATGATGGCCATGTTGTTGGCCATGAAGATGCCTTGTAGATTCTTGCCCTTCAACAATGTCTTTGCTTTGCCAAGCAGATTCTGTAACAATGTCTCCACTGTATCAGCCGCATACGATCCGAACAACTTTACCCCGTCGGGACCGACATCCAGAGTGGTCGACGAGGCATTGGCCGAGCCCGAGTTCCAGCCGCCCGAGCCCAAGGATGCCAAGATCGATGCCAGAGGTTCGAGATAGTTGGTCATCTCTTGCAGCCGTCGCATCGTCTGCGTTGTAATGTCTACGGGGCCACCGTCCATGGGGACGGCGATGAGGCTCTGTGTTCTCGATCTTGTGTCTTCAAGCATCTTGCTCAATGACGTTTTGGACGTCTCTCGGACGGGCTTCACGCTGTCGTAGATCTGATCTTTCAAGGCGCCCGTCTGCTTCTGGAGCCGCATCGACAGCGTCCGGACCAGTCCGCAAATCTCAAATCCGAGGAAGCAGTCTGTCAACAGGTTCTTTTGGATATGCCCATTCAACTCGCGCAGCGTTTTCGCAAAGTCTTGCAGCGGGACCTGGCACGTTGACTCGTACACGTCGCTCCATTCCTCCCTGTCGAAGATGTAGTTCAGATTGTCAAACTCGGCCACGAACAAACCCTCCATCGCTTGGACGTATGTGCCGATACCATTAGTACCCTTCTTGTACAGTGCATCCGCCTGCACCTTCCTGGCTGTGCTTATCGAAGCCTGCATGAGACCCCTCAGCGTGCTTTCTAGGTATTCGCCCCGAACGTCTGCGTACATTCTGCGAGTAGGGGTTTGCGAGAGATCAATCTGTGATAGCTGGGCGAGCGACTTGGACATGTGCGAGTTGATGCTACGTAGGCACTGGAGCTGGTCTTGAGGCATGCGAGGGAACGGGTTCTCTGTACAGCGTTAGCATCTCCCTATTTGCAGAGCACGAATGACATACGCTTCGCGACGTATTCCAATGCCTGAACCTTTTCTCTTGCGCTATCCAGCAGTATGCTGCGGAACACGTCCTCCAACTGCTTGTTGCCCATCTTCAGGAGCCCACTAAGCTCAGCGATAGCTTGTTCGTTGGAGCGAAGGTTGGTGCGCTTAAGGTCTGCAAGACTCATGTTGGTGCGGCCGAGGGAAGCAATGTAGCCGTCAAGATCTCCTCGTCCAGGTCCAGCGCGGATAATCCTCTCCTCCTTTGCACTTTCTTGTCGTGGAGCTCGGAGTCGTTCAATTGCATCGATGATGCGATCGACGTTGGTGTTGGCCATCTGCAGCTTCTGTGTGTTGCCGTAGATGGGGCCGATGGCTTCCTGCACAGCCTTTCCGCTCGCATCTAGCCTGTTGACGGAGCCTTGGATCTTCTTCGTGAGCGTTTTCATTTTCTCCATGTTGGCGAAGAGCACTTCGACTTCGGCGCTCTCCTCGAGGAGCGCGGCTTTGCGAGGAGCGACCATGGCGACTGCTGGGCCGATGCGCAACTGCCTTGAGGGCTACGTATACGCGTGGACAGCGGCGAGGACGACGTCGATTATATCAAGCGGGCGGGTAAGAATGAAGCGAACATGAGGTACAGCCTGTAATTATACAAAAATAAAAGGACAACCGATTGGGGGATGCTAGATCCGGGTGCTATATGATGTGTGAGGGGATGCTTGCGGAGAGCTGTCGCGGAGGCAACGCTAAGACGCCCAGGGTCCAGCGTAGATGATGCAGTCCAAATACTAATCGCGTCTGCATGTAATACGACAAGGTCAATTGCGCAACTGTACAGCAGAGGAGCTGCCTTTAACTCGGTATAGCAGCAAATGACGTTCTTCGCGGCGGGTAGCATGCGCTAATCAGCGTTGCCTGTCACCGCGATCCCGCTGTCTGCGTATCACCCATGTTTCGACGACGCGTTGGCGCCTGATCACAGAGGCCTTGCTACCTTGGGACCTGAAGCAAAGAACAAATTACACAGGGGCTGTACAACTGCGCATTGTCCAGAATTGTCAAAGAGACGGCGTTCCTAGGCAGCGTTGATACGCGAGCTCTTGCCGACACCTTGTTCTCCGAGTGTAGCCATGCAAAACTGCCTGAGTGAGACCTAGAAACACGTTTGCTTCTGCCGCAGACTTGATCAAATCTTGGAGGCCCTCGACGTTTGGTGCAGTATTTTTGCAATCGAGTCTTTACGCTGTCGCACGTGCGGGCGACCAGTTTGATGTTTTCTTCAAGATTCAGGACGTGTCGAGGATCCTCCGGGTACTGCGCTTTGGTAGGCGCATCGTCTTTGTGATTCTTCCGCTTTTTGTCTTTGCTGGGACAAGTTGTCGTAGGGTAGGCTCTTCGTCTGGTGAGTAGATGGTGTCTTGCAAGTGCATGGTGGAGACTAGAGTGGATGGGCGCTGGGTTCGGTGTTCCTGCATGGCTTGGCCGAAACCAGCTTTTCATTTTGGCGGAATCATGCGGGCCTCGAAGCAGGCTGGACGCTCCGTCATGCCTACCGCATTTCCATGAGCCCGGCTGGGCTTTTTCACTTTCCCATGTGCCACACTCGCACCGCTCCATCACCACAAACATTTCCCTCTTTTTGCCCCCAACTTGCGCATGGCCGGCTGTAGGAACCCGCGCAATCTGGGCCAGCTCTGGCTGCGGGCGACGCGTCGTGGGCAAGCTAACACATTACGGCATCTATATTCCCATGCTAATAATACAAGCCTACACACGAAGCGTCCACTCTCCCACCGATCCAAAACTGCTACCCTCGGCCTGCGATATGGTCCCCCCTGCCTCCTCGCAACTGCTGCGACCGGCTACTTCTCTGCTGAGTCGTCGCCATACCCGCTCCTCCGTCCCATCCATTTAGATGCGCCCGCCCTTAAGCGATACTTGTTCGGTGGTGATGACAAGCAAACGGAAACCACGTCGGTAGGAGACGCCGAGAGGCAAGTAAACAGTGAGGATCCGGAGAAGCCGGGCCAGCAAGATGCGCCGTCGCAGACGCGTGTTGCCAAGGGCTACAGCGGAGAGGATGAGGAAGCCGGCAACAGCCAGTCAGCCTGGCAGACCATAACGAGCAAGTTTCCGAGCTCCCCGTCTCCCTCCAAGCTCGGCGATACCATCATCGACTACATTGTGCCGAACTGGGTCAAGGTCCTGCCTGGTTTCATCCGTAAACTTCAGAATGAGCTCTCCATGGCGCCGGGTTCCCTCGCCGAGGAAATCTGGTATGAAGCCAATGATCCCGAGATCAATCCCGAGATCACGTGGGATGCGTCAGTGAGGGTTTCAAACGAGCTGTGTGAGGAAGAGAAGGCCTTTCGGAAGCAGAGGGCCAAGTTCACCAAGGCCGCACTCGCGCGCTACCTCGACATCCCGGAGGCGCAGATACACCCGGACGACGTACCCGTCATTGCCATGTGCGGTTCTGGTGGAGGCCTTCGAGCACTTGTGGCAGGCACGTCATCCTACCTCTCCTCGAAAGAACATGGCCTCTTCGACTGCGTCACCTACACGGCCGGTGTCAGTGGCAGCTGCTGGCTACAGACCCTCTACTACTCGGATCTCACCCAGCGTAGTCATGCTCGCATCATAAGACATCTCAAGAACCGACTCGGTGTGCACATTGCCTTTCCACCCGACGCGCTCGAACTACTCGTCAGCGCGCCAACCAATAAATACCTCTTGAGCGGGCTTGTGGAGAAGGCCAAGGGTATCCCAAATGCCGACTTTGGGCTGGTGGACATTTACGGTGCGCTACTCGCAGCCCGGTTACTCGTGCCTAAAGGAGAGCTTTCCGTCAGCGAATACGACTTCAAGCTCTCGAACCAGCGACGATTTACCGACAACGGCTCACATCCCTTACCCATCTACACAGCAGTACGACATGAGATCCCACTGGCGGAACAAACAGACACAGATGTCATCGCTGCCGAAGCAAAGGCAAGAAGGGAAGCCTGGTTCCAATGGTTCGAATTCACGCCGTACGAGATGTGGTGTGAGGAGCTCTCATCTGGCATACCTACCTGGGCAATGGGCCGTCGATTTGAGAATGGACGCACAGTCTGGCGAGAGAACGGCCTGGCTTTACCCGAAGTCCGCGTTCCGTTGCTCATGGGCATCTGGGGATCTGCCTTTTGCGCAACCCTCTCACACTACTATCGGGAGATTCGACCCCTCATGCGCAGTCTCACTGGTCTCGGAGGTAGCATCGATGCCATGATCTCAGAGCGCAATGATGATCTCGTCAAAGTCCATCCCATCGACCCCGCAGCCATGCCCAACTACGCTCTCGGCATGCGTGAATTCCTTCCTGAAACGTGCCCTGAGAGCATCTTTGAACAAAACAACTTTCAATTCATGGACGCAGGAATGTCCAACAATCTACCCATCTATCCACTTCTCCGACCGGGACGTGACGTTGACATTCTCGTCGCTTTTGACGCTTCTGCCGATGTCAAGACCGACAACTGGCTGAAGGTCGCAGATGGTTACGCTCGTCAGCGTGGCATCAAAGGCTGGCCAGTCGGTGCAGGATGGCCACCAAATGATGAATCTATGCAAGACTTGCAACAAGATCTCGATCACGCCCAAGCAAAGACTGAACAACAGGCCCAAGACAAACTCGAAGAAGCCAAGAAAAAGAGTACCGAAGACAAGAAGAGCAAAGACCTAGGATACTGCAATATCTGGGTTGGCACTACCGAAGAACGCACCTCCGACGCCGAACACCCAGAGTCGAAACAGGTAAACGAAGATTGGGAGCTTATGCATCCCGCTTCTGGTATCACAGTCATCTACTTCCCCTTCCTCGCCAACCCAAAAATACCCGGTGTCGACCCCAAAGTCAGCGACTTCATGTCAACGTGGAACTTTGTCTACACACCCGAGCAAATTGACAGTGTCGTAAACCTGGCTCGCGCCAATTACAGCGAGGGCGCCGAACGTACCAAACGCACTGTCCGTGCTGTATACGAACGCAAGAAAGCTCAAAGAGAGCAGAGAGAAAAGGACGAGCGAGAACAGAGGTGGCGGTGGAAGTTGAGCCAAGGCAGAATAGCTGGCCGTCGTGTTGGAGGCGAGAGTGAGCATGGAGATCAGTTTAGCTGATTGGATGCCGTAACTGGAAATGAGGCATGAGGTGGCAGCGAAGGAATTTTAGGAGGAGGAATGATATTACTGGAAAAGGATGGTTGACGCATTATACCCCACTTGGATCAAGAATGAAAACATTCACACTTTTTATGCAATTTTGTCTACAGCTAATGCGCTAGCACATGAGTAAATCATGGACGAGTATTTATTTTTTAAGGTATCAAAGGTGGTGGTTGTTGTTGTAGTCAAAATGGGTTTTCTAAAAAAGTGAAAAGCAGCTGCCCTCTACTAATCAGTAAAAAAGATTGTGTGTAGTTAACAAAATTTAAACAGTAAGTAGATAAAGTCTACGCGCTAAGCGCTTAGAGCAGAAAAGCTTAGACTACTAAGTAAAATTAAAGTTAAAAAATTTACTAAAAGTACTAAAAAACAACACTAATTAAAACGTGTTTAATAGCAATTGCTAGCCTATAGCTAGCAACAAAATTGCAATAAAGATAAAGAAAGTAAAGAAGAGTAAAAACACGTACATTACTACAGCAAAAGCCTATAATACTTTATAAAAGCTTTTTGCCTACTACTTTTTACTTTTAGAATTTTTTATACTATATAGTACTATATACAAATAACTTATATATAAATAATATAATACTTAGACTATTTTTTTCTTTATTTAATATAAAGACTAATAGCTTATATTAAGTAAAGTTAGACCTTACTAAGTTACTATATAAAAAGCTATAGTAGTAAATTATAAAGCTTACGTTTACCTTTATTAAGCAGCCTTCCTAGTTAGTTAAGAAGAAGCTGTTAGTAGTAGCTTTTATAGTAATTAGGTAAACGCAGAGGTTAAATTTTATTATTTATTAATACTTTATTAATACGTTTAGTATTATAAATATTAAAGTTATAATAAAAGTTATAAAAGGCTTATTTAGTAGTAAGTCTATTAAATACATTGCGCATGTTAATAGTCTAAGTATAGTAATAGTATATTATTTTACTAATCTTTTTCTGCGCAAATATAACTTTAGTAAAAAAACTTTATAGTAGCTTTATAAAAAGTAAGAGTGTGTTAAAACAGCTATTAAGTAGCTAGAATAAACTAACAAGTAGAAGAATTTTATAAGTTACCTTTAGAAATAGAAGAGCTATGCTTAGATAGTAACGCTGTTATTATATATTTATATCTAAGTATAGGCGCATGCTAGAAACGCTGCAACTGCAACACTACTAGGATAGCAATAAAGACAATAGAAGTTGCAGTTATTAGTAAATAGTTATTAGTTAAGATAGTTAGTTAGAGGGATATTGCGCATCTTTGTTTCTGTCTAAACATATAACACACTAATTGCGTACTAGCAATGCTAAACAAGGGGGCATAAGCCCAGATACCTGTTGTTAGCAATAAATTATTTTTTACCAAAAAGGTGTCTACAAAATGTGTGGTCACATCAAAAGGTTGTCTCAATAGACGAGTATAGTTTTTTTTGTTTCTTTCTTTCTTTTACTTAACTTTCCACATGTAAGCCGTCGCACACAGCAAATATGCAGAAATAGCTTGGTAACCATGACATGATAATAGGAAAACAATACAGTGGAACAAGCAGAGCTAGTCAACACCCCCTCGATAAAACGAGACACCATCTCCATCCTCCCAACACCATTCCCCCAACCATTCTCTTTCCACGGCGCCAACCTTTCATCCTCACCCCCTCTTCCCACCCACCCTCAACCTTCGTACCCCCCCTGATAAAAACACACACCGGCAAAACATCCCCCGCGCTACCATCCCCTCCCCACCACCACACCCACCGAATCTTCCCTCCCCACCGCAACTACCAGTTTTCCAGGCACCCTCTGCTGTACCAGCGGCATCCCACACCCTGTCTCCACGCTCGCATCCTCGTTCTCGTTCGCACACTCGCCCTGTTTTTGCACCTCAGGCATGTCCTTTGCATTACTGCTACTGCTGCTACGCAGAAAGACCATGCCGTCTCTTCCTACCACTCTGTTTGTAGGCGGAGTGCTGTTCTGGCCTTGGGTTTTGTCTTTTTTCTTGTAGGGGCCGCGTTTTTTGGGGAGGGGGGGTGGTGCGGGGTGTGTTGGTTGGTGGTGGTGGTGGTGGTGAAGTAGGTAGGGGGTGTTTGGCCAGAAGGGGGGATTTGCTGGTGTGGGTGCGGTTTGGGGTCTTGGTGGTTGTTGTTGTTGTTGCTGTTGTGGATGGGATGGGTTTGGTAGCGTGTTAGAGGGGGAGAGAGTGGGCGTGTGAGTGGTGTGTCTGGTTATGCGGTTGGGGAAGTGGTTTCGTTTCCAGATTGGGTTTGCGTCGTTTTCTCGCCGTGTCTGGTTGATGTATCGGGTTCGGCTGTCTTCGGGGGGCCCTGCTGGTGGGTGGGGGTGGAAGTGGAGGTCTGGGTTTGCTCGGTTTGCTTGCCAGGCTTCGAGGTAGGGGGTGGCGTCTATGGGGCCGGATGTGGATGGTGTGGAGTTTGGAGGGGCGGATTTCATGGCGAGGTCTCGTTTGGTGATGGCTTCGATTTCGGCGGAGGCTGCTGCCCGGAGGGTCTCGAGCTCTGTGCGGTGTTGGGCGACTTCTTGTCGACGCTGAGGGCACTTATGGGATGTTAGCTAGTTGCCTGCTTTTCTCAACTTTGATTGGCCTGGGGTGGGCTGTATTCACCTTGTGCACTCCATTCTCGTCGATGTCTAGCCACATGTGGCCTTTCTGCCCGCACTTATGGCATGGTGGTTGCGACTGCTTGTTGGCGTCTTGTGGCTTTTGCTTGGCTTGTTTGATAGCATCCTGTTCAATACTCCATGCCAGCTCAATAGTCTCGTACGGCGAAAGGGTGTGAGGAAGTTCACGTTTGGGCTGATGGACAACACAATCAGGATCAACAGGCTCTATTGATTTTGCTATGTGGCCCGCAGGAGACTCCACTGGCCCCTACAAATCATTACTAACTTTCTTGGTGGGGAGGTAAAACGAGTAAGGGTTGCGGAATACTTCGACTGAAGGCAACGTCTGCCACTCGCCCAACAAACTCCCAGGAAGACTGTGCTGTTTCAAGAATACAATTGCTGCAACAACACATTGAGGAGGAGGCTCGTCCGGATCGATGATGGCTTTGGGGTACCGCTTCCTGTACTCGGTGAAGTAAGGCGGGATTTCGTCGTCGGCCCAGACTTTGGCGTTCTTGGCCATGATCTCATCGAGTTTCGTCTTGGTGATGTTCAAGATACGACATACTGGGTAGAAGGAGCTGAAATAAGTTCCCGGGGTGAAGTCGTCTTGGATCCGTTCAATGATGGTCTGGCGTAATGATGGCCATAGCTTTTCGAAAGTCATCTGCATCATTAGCATTATGGCAGACATTTGGGCCGAACGTGACTTACTGTAGGCTCTTCCATTCTGGAGGGCCATCTTTCCCTCAAATCCTTGTACCAGAAGCCTGTTCCAACCTCATACTCGTCTGCAAACTGGCGTTTGATTTTTTTCACGCGTTCACCGTCATTCATGACGATGGCCTCCATTAGCTCTCTCAGACCATGTTTCGTGAATTCCACGTTAGCCGACGGTAATGATGGGCCGTTTCCTGACAGTGAAGGGAACGCCGATGGCCTCGGTGCGAAAAGTGCGGGCGAAGGCTCATCGGGGGGAGTTACTGCGCGTTGAGCAGCCTTGTTAGAGCGCCTTGAGCGTTTGATTCCTGGCGGAGTATCCCCGCGCTTGTCCTCATGATACTCTTCGTCGCGACTAGGTTTCCTTACGTACTTGACGTTGGCCATCTTCCGAGACTTTGGGGGGTTTGAGGGACCACTCGTGTTTGGGATCGTGGAGCGGGGTACTCCGGATGTGTTCATCTCTGGTGGTGGGTTGTGTGAGAGGTGAGGCGCGTCTGTGGTGAAAGAGGAAGGCCCAGGTGAGCTCCGGTTTGCAGCGAAAGTCTCTGAAAGCGAAAACCTGTCTAAATCGATTGCCGAGTCTCGGTTGCCAGACTTTGGTTCTGATGAATGACTGAGATTTCCTTCGTCAGTCTCTCTGTAGCGTGCGGGTCGTTTCAATTTGGCTTCCGGCCGGAGTGAGTACGACATATCTTGGGACTGTAATGGTGTAAGCGATGGTTGGCTACTGATAATTTCTAATCCGTCATAAACGAGGAAGACTGCAGATCATTGGTGTCTAAGGTCTGTGAGAAAGACTGTACCCACTGCATATTGGAATTCGGAGAAACCGCATCGTGACTACCGTGTGTTTAGCGTGCAATGGCGGCCTTGAGAATTCGAAGTGAAGGTCAGCTGCCACTAACACAGCGGTAATGTTGCAAGAACCACGGGTGAGCGATCTGAGTCTTAGCGATGTGGCAGCCAGTAGGCGTAGTAGCAGTTCGCCACCATCATTGAAATAGGTATCGCTGACAGGAGGACTAGAAAGTTTACTCTTGGAAACAATATTAGAAAAAGAGGGCTATGACGGTGGACCAAATTTTCGCTAGATCTAGTACACTGTTAAAATTCCGCTCCACTACTGTGCGAGTACTTATTCGTATGGGTATCGTTTAAATGTCGGAAGCTATGAGTAGTTAGTCCATAGCCAGCATGCGAACGGACCTGCTTGCTTGTTAGATAGCAACTGCGTTCTAAAGAAGCCACGTACCAGGGATGGGTGTCCTGCCCAGGTGCCCAGGATTGTCCCCTTTGCTTTATAGGAAGTCACGTCATAAACGCATGGTTAATGAAAGCAGCGTGAGAGGAAAGGGTAACCATGAAGATATTGTGGGAGGGCTAGGTGACGAGAACGTGCCAAAGCAGGTAGATTGCCGGATGTTCGAAAAGGAGCGAAACGATTTGCAGTTGCTACCAAAAGATTTGCGGGCAGCCTGAATGGAAGGAGCCGCCAACCAATGTGCTTGCTCGTTCCATGAGAGCTCCAGGCAATAATGCGGATAAAAGCTAAGCCTCCAGGTGCAGAAACATTGCCAAACAACGCCTTAGGATATGCTGGGTATAATGCTAGTAAACGCCTGATACAAATCAAAGAAATCGGAAACTGCCAGGAAACCACGCTCAGCGGTCTAGGAAGGGTGTAACGTCGCGCCCTGTAAAACGAAGCATATCCGACGCATCCATAACGCCCTCCATGTCCGTATCGTCATCGCCATCCCATGTATCTTCAATACCCCGCTTTTGCTTGGTTGACGAGAAAGGAATTGAGAGTGATCCGGGTTGTCCAGAGCCGTTGCCGAGACCATTTTGTTGTGACGTTTGCGCGCAAGAGGCGGCGATGGAGCGTCGTGCACAGATAATGTCCCAGTATGAGCGCAGGATGTTCTTCAAGACGTCGTCAAAGTTGACACAAAAGCGCTGTGCTTGACAAACCTGCATAGCCTTGATGTGATCGATGTTGTTGAGCGTCTGCATCAGGTAGGCTGCGACGACTGCAGCTGACTTTTCATTCCCAGATTCGCAAAAGACCAGGACTTTGCCCAGAGTGGCTTTTCCGGTTGTCTCCAAGCTACGTTGTCGTACTCGTGCGACATGTGAATTTATAATCCTCGCTGCGTCTGGGAACTTGGGTGTAAGGCTGTAGAAGCTGGGGGACTCGATGCTGTCCACCTCCATGCACACCTGGCTAGCCGCTTGCATTGCGCCCATCATGCTGTTGGCCTGCGCGCGAACAACCAGTACCATGGTGATGCCCTCGCGCTCTAAGAAGTCCTTGTCCCTGGCTGCCACCATGGGTCCTAGATAGACCCAGGGCAATATCATTTGCGCCTGTCTCCGCCGCTCATAGGCCCACTCCAGCAATGTATTCTTCTGTACGATATCCTCGAGGTCCAGTTCGTTCAAGAAGCTCATGTCCACGTCCTCTCCGGGAGCGCCGCCAACGGACAGGCCTGGCATGTCTGTCGTGAGCGTAGGCGGGGGAACCACGATGCGCGGGGCTGTGGGGAGGCGGTACGAGTATTCGTGTTGAGTGCGCGTATGTCCATTCGGGAGGTCAGACAAAGTCATCTCTTCGCGGACTGTCGCCATGGTCATTGTTTGGGCTTAGTTGGTGGGTGTGCGGTGTGGTGTTCGATGTTGAGGTGAGCGTGTGGAGTTGGCAGCGGACCGCGTCTAGAGCAGGGCTTTGTGAATCCGGGCCAAGGGAATTGCTTCTGGCACAGTGAATGATGAGCCGGTAGTGCGAGTTTCTAGAGGCGCGTCGGGGCTTAGTACAGAGAGTTGAAGGCCCGGTCAGGTCTCGCAATGTCTACTGAGGCACTCCAGAAAAGACGAGACATGTAATTGCAGACTGGACGAAACACACTTCAAGGCGAGATTGCTATGGGCGAATAACGTGATTCACATGAGAGGACAGCGCGCCACTGCGTTTCTCAACCGCGGCAGTGCGAGTCAGAGGGGGGGGGGGGGGGGTTGCCCGACGTCGAAAAAGCAAAGACATGTTGAATTGTACCTGTCTACTCACCGAGCCTTGCAAAAAGACGACAGCACCTCCACTTGTCTGGTCAATACACGGCGGCTGCCGGCTCAATGCCTCGCAGAACGGGATAGCAGACTACGCGTGTCTAGCTGCGTCACGTCGCAAACACCGCGACTAGTCGCGCAACGCAGGGTGGAACATGCGAGACTGTCATGATATCTTGACAGCGTAGAGTCCTGTGACAGTACTCGCTTCGCCATCCATGCATCACAGCGATCGCAGCGCGCAATCAACCGCACAGCGAGACCCACTGATTCTTGGCCAGCTTCCTCTTCAAGGGATCAACCGTCTTGTATGCCTACTCTGATAGGAGATCGAAACCAGGCACGCGTGCGTGTAGCCAAGAGCGGTTTGGTCGTACATGCAGTATGCAATATGCTGGTCTTAGGGCAGCACTTGCTGCATGCTCAGGGTAAATTCGCGTCTGGTCAGAAGCGTCCTTGAATGCCTTCTCATTTCAGAATCCCACATACTTCTCACCGCTGAATATCGTCCAGTCGCCCTCATATTATGTGGTGCGACGTCGGATTTGCCTCTATTTCCACCTTACCGTGCCCTCAGCACAGCTTGCCGCAAGATGACCACCCTCGAAACCAACACTAATGTGCAACTTCGCAACAGCGAGTCACACAAAGTTGCTTCCATGCCTGAAAGGATGGGAACATCGGATGATCAGAAAGACATGCATCGGATGGGCAAGACGCAGGAACTGCGCAGAAACTTCCGCTTTGTTTCCATATTTGGATACTCGATGATTTTGATGGCTACATGGGAGACCGTGTTAACGTGAGCATGTGTATTGGGGTATGCGACAACTACAGACTGATTGCTGTTAGTACTTTGATTGTACCGTTGACAAACGGTGGTACTGGTGGTGCCATCTTCGTCTTCCTCGGCACTGCAGTTGGTATGGGCTTTGTTATTGCATCGATGGCTGAGATGGCTTCCATGTAAGCGATCTCTCCTCGTCATACTCCAAGGTCTCAGACATGTACTGAACAAGCTGCTTAGGGCCCCTACGTCAGGCGGCCAGTACCACTGGGTCTCTGAGTTTGCACCGCGAGAGCATCAAAGATTCCTGAGCTACGTTGTTGGTCAGTATCGAGTTTGACAGAGCATACACGCATTATTAGTCTAACAATAAACTTAGGCTGGCTCTGTGTGCTCGGGTGGCAGACTGGAATCGCATCTATTGCTTTCCTAGCAGGCGGCCAAATCCAAGGCTTGATCATTCTCAACAACACCGCCTACATCCCGCAACGTTGGCACGGTACACTCCTCATCATCGCCGTTGCAAGTTTCGCCATACTTTTCAACACGCTTCTCGCACGCAAACTTCCTCTTATCGAAGGCATAGTGCTAGTCCCACACATCTTTGGCTTCATCGCCATCTTCATCACCATGTGGGTTCTCGGACCACGCAGTGAGCCAAGCCAACTGTTTGGGTCTTTCCAGGATAACGCTGGATGGGGTAACATAGGCCTGTCTTGTCTGGTCAGTCAACTAGCTCCTATCTTCTCACTACTTGGATCGGACGCAGCAACGCATATGAGTGAGGAGCTTCAAAACGCATCCGAGACGCTCCCAAGAGCCATGATATGGACAGCAGTTGTGAACAGCAGTCTAGGTCTCTTGATGCTCATCACATTCTGCTTCTGTCTTGGGGATATCGAGAGCGTGCTTTCGACTGCGACTGGCCAACCACATATCCAGATCATCTACAACGCCACTCAGTCGAGGACCAGCACCACCGTGCTCGCATTCATCACTGTCATCATGGCGATCTTCGGATGCGTCAACAATGTCGCGATGTGTTCGAGGCAGCTGTTTGCTTTTGCTCGCGACCGTGGCGTCCCATTTGGCTCCTACCTTTCGCGGGTACGGCCTGGTTGGGATATCCCACTCAACTCTGTTCTTGTGTCCTTTGCCGTTTCATTTCTTCTCTCTTTAATCAATTTTGGCAGTACGGTGGCGTTCAACAGCATCGCTTCACTCGGTACATGTGCATTGTTGTCTTCCTACATCATCTCCATATCCTGCATGTTTCTCAAACGATGGAGGAACGAGACCCTGCTGTCTTGCCACTTCAGCTTAGGCAAAGCCGGCATCTGGGTTAATGGGTTTTCCGTCCTGTATCTCTGTGCTGCATTGTTATTTGCCTTTTTCCCGACGTTCCCGTCTCCGACACCCGAGCTGATGAACTGGAATGTACTCATTTATGTGTGTTGTGGTGGTGTTTTCGTTGGTCTACTTCGTTGTTCATGGACGCAAGATGTACGTTGGACCGGTGGAGTACATCAATAGGATCACTGTATAATTCACGTAGGTAACAGGTACACGACTACATTTTCATAGAGAAACCTCTAATATACACATCATGAAATAAAGCCTCCTTCAATAGTAGCATCTAGTTCCGCTGCGGCCACGCATCGACCAGCCCCTCGTAAATCGTCACGTTACTAAACGTAGCACCCCCACCCTCGACATAAAAGCTGATATCCCTGCTGTCCTCATACCAACTCCTTACCCAAGTACTAATCGCAAACCGGTTGTTCGCATGCACCTCAACAACACCGCCGTCCACCACGATCGTCAAATCCAACGTTTCAACCTCCGTCTCGTTCGTTCCATTTCCGCCCGCAACATCAAATAGGCGGAACTTGCCCGTCTCGACCTCGGTGAGCACACCATCTGTAGTCTGCGCCGCAGCAGAAGAGTTTGAACGATCGATGACGAAACTCTCGTTACCGAATTGATAGTAGATATATGTGGATTCCCGAGGACCGGACAGGATGGTGAAGCCCGCTCGCAGGAGGTCGGAGCGCGAGGGGAAGGTAATAGAGGCCTTGAGCATGTAGTGTTTCGACAGTGGGCTTGTGGTGAACTTGGCCGCGTTCACCATAGGCCCACCAGGTTGCGTTATCACGTTGGTGGCATTGTCTTGGAATGCAGCGTAGGGTTCACGAGCAATCTTTTGGTGCAGAGTTGCGAGGGTGACGGTGCCGTTGTCGTGTTCGCGGTCTACTCTCCATGCACCTTTCTCCCGAGAGAGCTCGTTGTCGACGACGTTCAAATGGCCGACGCTCAGTTCACGCGGGAGGAGCAGCGATCCTGTCCAGTTTTGCTGTGGAGTGGGGAAGTCGTCCGTCAGGGTCCCATAGAAGTCGCCTGTTAACCAGAGGTATGTGATGAAGCGATCCGGTGCGCCGCTTGCTCGGCTGGCTTGTGAGTCCGCAGGTAGAACTTTGCCGGCCGCTGCGTAGGCCGAGCGCCCGGCATCGAGTCGCCCAGCCATTGTGGGCTCGAATGTCAGTTTACCGTCAACGAGCTCCTGCTTCCCGGCAACCCAGAGCATCTCTCTGTTGTCGGAGACCTGGGGTACAATAGGGTCGTAACTCCATTCCGCGCCGACGGTTGTGAAAATTTCGCCTTCTTCGTTAGCACCTTGCTCGTCCAGGGCAAAGTAGTTGGCGACTTCAAAGTTGAAGCCCCAGCGTCCAGCCCAGCCTTCTTCTGTCCAGGTCGAGTTTGCCGCCTCGTGCCACCACTCGCCCAAGTACTCCCACGTCTGGAACAGATCCGCGTCTTCATCATCATACTGGGCATACAAAAAGAGGCTCGGGCCTTTGCCATGCACGCCGCCAGAGATGACCGTATACCACGTTCCGTCCCGCTTGCCCAACAAGCCATCAACCTGCGAGTTCTGGAACACGAATGGATCGCGGAATCCCGTGACATTGACTGCAAATGGTGGGCTAGGGATGGCTGGGCCAAACTCTGCTTTTGTGAAGTTGCTCCCGCCGTCCCGAGCGAAGGCGAGTGATTGTGTCTCGCTTCCTTTGGTGTACCGGACCGTCCATTGGATAGGCAGGTAGCTGACGCTGGTGTAGAACAATGTCGGTGTACCGTTGACTCCTCTTTCAATGACGCTGCCGTCAAAGACAGCGACAGGGTCATTGATGCCGCCTGCACGGATGAACGGCTCAGAGTTGGGGTTTACATCGCTGTAAGTAACCAGGTCATTCGTAGTAGCACCTGATGCACCCAGATGTAGGTATCCGACGTGGAAGAGACCGGTTTCGGGGTCGGTGTAGTGCATGCATGGGTCTCCGATCTGGCCATATGCCGGAAGAACGTGTGCTTTCGGCCGCCAGGTGTCGAAGAGGGATGAATTGGCTAGAGTGGAGAGATTTGGCGGAGCAGCATTGTAGTCGACGGATTGTTGACGAGGGATAATATGGCTTGCTGTCAACGCTGCAAGAGATATCAAAACGGGCGTGGAGCGCTTCATGGCTGCAGAATGCTCAAATGAGTGAGGTACTTCCAAAGAAAGTCAACATGCGATGCCATTCTTTATTGCTGGAGCAAGATCCGGCCTACTCCTTACTCGCTCTACCTGCACAATGACGACAATGCTAAGATAGCGCGCAAGTACTTCCCCGCAAAAGCCCTGGGAGGTTCTTTGGTACCATTTTGGACGCCATTGATTGGCCAATGAAGTTGGTCGCTTCACTACCTAGCGAGTACCGTGTCCGTGCGCGTTTTGAGCCAGTTCATGTTTTGAGCCACCCCACCAAACTGAGATTTTAGAAAAATGAGGCTGTAGAGC
>WBOK01000641.1:0-18576 GCA_009289805.1 Alternaria gansuensis
AATTCCTCCATCCCGTCTCGATATACCGACCCAATATACCGACCCACACATTAGAATCGATAGCTAGACTAGCAACTAGCTATCTACCTACACCGAAATCCCTATACCAACTCGATATACCGACCTAATATATCGACCCTATACCGAATCGCTTTGTACCTATATAAGCAATACAAGAGGGCAGCTAGCATAGCCTACAACAACAACAACAAATAAGAAGGAAAAAGAGATAACTAGACTAGACCTCTTTAAAGTTAGTAACTTAAAAATACCTTTTTTTTTATAGTATAGAAACACTTTTTATATTGAATTTTACGCTACAAAGTAAAAGTAGGAGAAAATAGCTTAAAGATGCGTGTTTTATATAAGAAACTGTGTAGACACGGGCAGCTTTATACAAACTATAAGTAGATTGAAAAATTATAAAGTTTAGTAGTTCATATAGAGCTTTATTTTTTCATCTTTTTATAATAATGATTTCTTTTCTATTTCTTTTCTATTTCTTTTGTACTAGCAACTATAGCTAGAGGACTAGCTACCTCATTTTTTACAGGAGGGGCACATGTAAGGACATAGCCTTTATCTACTTACTACTATACACCTTATAGCTAGAGATAGAGGCCTGCCTTACTACTTAGCAAGCACTAGTACTAGCTGGGCGTAGCACTAGGCTTAGCACCTACTAAGCTAGCACTAGCTCTTCTTCCTCTACTATATAGCTGCTTGCATACTTAGCCTCTTCTAGGTCTGTGTCTGCTATTCTCTACTCTAAATACAAGCTATCTTTTAACTAGCCTTTCTTCTGTGCGTGAAGTCTGCCTTACATACCCTCTACTAATTAATCGCAAAAGTTGAAAACAAAGATTGTATGTAGTTAACGAGATTCGAACTGTTAGTAGATAAGTTCTAGAAGGAAAGCTTAGACCACTAAGCGATAATTAAGGTTAGAAAATTTGCTAAAGTACTAAAAAACAACACTAGTTCAAACGTGTCTAACAGCGATTGCTAGCCTATAGCTACCAACAGGATTATAGTAGGATTGCAATAGAATTGCAACATAATGCAATAGAGAAGGGAAAAGACACGTACGTACTATAGTAGGAGTCTGTAATACTTTATAAAGCTGATACTTCTTACTTCCTGCTTCTTACTTTTTAAACAGCACAACATACAAATAATTTGTATATAATATACTTTACTATAACATAGCATATAACCTCTATAATAAGTATCTTCTTGACTTTAACTCTTATCTAAAGAGAGGAAGCTTTCCTGTTGTACGCCTAGTCTCTAAATTAGTCTAGCTTAATCTGACTATGCAGACACCTAAGTTTATTAAGTATTTACAAACTTAGCCTTTTTAAGACTTTATAATTATATTTTTCCTTATAAGTAACTCTAAAATCTTTAACATCCCTATATATAAAGAGAATGTTAAGCTTTAACTTAGCTAGTTATCATAAGAATACATAATCTACAGAGTATTTACTGATACTAGCAATGTACTTAAAATGCTCTACTTTAGTATTTTTTTTTGTTAATTGTGCATAGGCTAAGTAGAGAACTTATTAACTAGTTAGGCTAGCTGTTATATAACGTTAAGATAGCAAAAATAAAAAAGGTAGAAAAAGAGGAGTAGGCGTTCTATTGTCGTATGTATAAGTTAAAAAGTAAGGTAATAATAGTACTGCTTCTTTAATTTGTCTAAGAGTACCTAGAAGTAAAGCTTTAAGATAAGTAGGCAGCATAAGCAGTATAGGCAGAATAGAAGCAGAATAGGGCGCGTTAAGTTAGGAGGCGATTTACGTCTTTGTCTTGCTTTTCTTTGTTTCTGTCTAAACATGCGACACACTAATTGCGTGCTAGCAATGCCGAACTAGGGGGTATGAGCCCAGATACCTGTTGTTAGCAATAAATCTTTTTTTACCAAAAAGGTTTCTACAAAATGTGTGTTTACATCAAAAGGTTGTCTATAAAGGCCGAAGCCAGGTTATCTTATAAAACCTAAAAGAGCTCTCTTTTTAACTATACTAGAAGATCTTGTAGAATCTATTTGATATACTTAAAAGACGTTTAGGAGAGCAATAAAAACAGGTAATAAAGGACGCTTATAGTAGCAAGCTTTATATATATATATTCTACAAGCAAAATCTATCTTAGAGATTATAAAGGCCGTTTACTACTTTTAGGCACTTTTCAAGGCTTGCTATAGGCTCTAAATTATAAAAATTGCACCAGATAACAATTTATTAACGGTCTCTTCAAAAGAGACGTTGTAATACTAAACATAGTGTAAAGAGCGTAGTATTACTATCAAGCCTTCTCTACTAAATATATATAAACCTAATAGAGCTACGAAATAAGTAGGCTAAGAGCTAATAACTAAGTTAATTGAAATAAGAGTAAGCGCAAATCTACTTAAAAGACTCTAGCTACTAATATTTAAGGCTATAGCATAGCTTTATAATATAAGTTTTTCTTTCGCGTACAGCTTAAGCTTACTAAATAAGCTCTTTAAGCAATAGAGTAGAGAGTATTTTAAGTACTACAAGCCTAAGCTTCTTTATAGCTTTAAAGCTAATATAAAACTAAATTAAAGTAGTATAAATGCTTATAGCTTCTGCGCGTATCTCTTAAACAAGAAAAAAGCGGCAATGGCGATATAAGAAGAGCTTTAAGACTATTCCTAAGGGCTACAGTAGTTACTTAGTAGGCTATAGAGCCTTTAATTTATACTATATATAAGTTCTTGCGCTTAAATAAGTAAGTATAACGCGTAACGTTACATTTAGCAAAACGCTGTATTACTAGAGACTAGCTTATAAGCTGCCTGTTCATGACACAGTCTTTATAGTAAACACTCTTATTAAAGATAAAATGAGTAAAGCTAAAGAAATTCTTAATCAGCTTTTAAGTATTAGTTAAGCATAAGTAATAATATAAAAGACCTTATAGCTAAGATGTAATGAGCTAGTAATAGAGACTATAGAAGGCCTTTTATAGTCTCTAGTAGGTAGTACGCTAAAAGCACGTAAAAAGCGTTAGGCTTACGCTTTTTAGAGAATTTCTGTAAGGCCAAAAGGTTTTTTAGGATAGCTACTAACGCTTAAAGCAACGCTAGTGCTTTCTTTACTAAAAGCGCAAATACTAGAGCAGGGCACTCTAGCTTAAAAAGCTATAAGTAGCAGTAAGAAGCTGCTTAGCTCCTAGAAAATGTAAACTACTAGTAAGATAAGCTTAATAGATATGCGGAGACTTTTATAGTTTTAAGAGAGAGTAGAAATTACTTTTAAAAACGCCTAGCACAGTGCTAAGAATCTTACAATACTAACTAGAGCCTCGTAAGACTTTTTAGTACAAAGACCTTACAAAAAGCAAGTATAAGAACTTCTTATAAAGAGCTCCTTAAGGCTAAAAAATAAAGACTAATGCAGTTCTAACGTAGGAGGTCCAGGCGTACACTAACTATTATATAACCTCTTAGAAGCTTCTAAGCTTAAGGCACTACTTCTTTAGCTACAGGAAATCAATAGAGAGCTAATTATAGTTTACGCTACAGTAGCAGCAGCTCTTAAAAAAGTTATTTAATCTAAAACGCACTTTGACAATCTCCTAAAGCTTCTAAATAAATAGAAGTACCTTTACACCTACTAATATAGAAATCTGTTTAGACAGGCTAGCATAAAAGAGATTAATACTCAACTTTTAAAAGGCACCTAGACAAAGGAAGAGATTTTAAAGAACTCTAAACTTATTCCTCTAAAATAGGTATTTACTTACAATTTTAATAAGAATAGCTACTTGTTTAAATGCAAAGCACGTTTCATAGTAAAAAAAACCTTTAAGTAAAGAACTTACTATACTTAATATACGCAGCAACACTAGCTATGTAATCTTTTAGGCTTGCAATTGCAATTGCAGCTAAATTTAATATAGAAATATAGCAGCTCAACGTAGTAGACGCGTTTCTTAACGCTAATACTAGTAATAAAATAACAGTTTTATGCAACCTACTTAATATTTATAAGCGCACAGGCAAGTGCGTTAAGCTCGAAAGAGCTTTATATAGCCTACAAGACTTGCTATTATTATAGTATAATAAGTTCTTAAGCACTCTAAAGACGCTTAGCCTGCAGGCCTTAGCTAAAGAGCTGTGCTTTTTCTTTACAGAGAATTAAGCGCTCCTTCTAATATTCTATGTAGATAATATACTCCTTATGTATTATTGAACTTACTAAACTAGAGCCTACAAGCTCTTAAAATTTATGAAAAACACCTATAAGGTTAAGGATAAAACATACGCAAGCTAGTTTCGAGAGATAAGAATTGTGAAAGATTATAAACAGCGCATAATATTGCTACTACGCCACACTTATATTAATAAAATTACTAAAAAGTCTAACTTAGACGCCCTTAGCAGGTTCTCTTGAACTTCATTACTTATAGAGGAGCTAGTTAAAAATCTAGAAAAGGCCTTAAAGCCTTAAATTAAGGCCTACTAAGAGCAAATTAGTAGTGTACTGTACCCAGCAATTATGCTGCGTTCTAACGCTACCTACATAGTTTCTAAGCTCTTTTAATTTTTTACTAACTCTTTAGAAGCTTACATAAAGGCTATAGATTATCTTATATCATACCTCTACTATATAAGGCATAAGAAGATTATATACAATAATAATAATAGTAAAGAACTTACTGTATGTAATGACGCGTCTTTTACAAGTAATTTAAAAACTTGTTAATTCTTTTAAAGCTATATTATTATGCTCTTTAGAGGTCTAATTGTTTCAAAAGCAGCTTGTTAAGCTACAGTAACAACCTTAACTATAGAGGCTAAGCTTCCTGCACTAGAGTATATAGTAAAAAAAGTTATAGCGCTTAAAAGGCCATTTAAAAAACTTAAGCTTATAGTCTTAGAAGCTTAGAGAATCTTCTGCAACAACTAGTAAACTATACGCCTAGCTATTAAAAATCAAAAAAGGATTACTAACAAGCTTTATTATATTTATATACAGAATATATAATTCTACTAATGACACGATAAAGGTTTCTTCTAGATTCAGTATTTAGTAACAGCTAAGATGCTAGGTAATAGACTTACTAATGTAACGAGGTGGGCACCACCCACTAAGTCAGTACTACGTGACAAACGATTAGGCCACGTGGCCAGCTTACCAAAAGATAAGCACGTCCGTTACAACTAAGTACTTATTAAGTCAAAAGCTTGAGCACTTTAAGAAGCTTATTAATATAAAACGTGTAGCTTATAAAGAATTACAAAATAAAGAAAGCGCAAAAAGAAAAGAGATAGATATTTAATTATTAGGGTTAATTAGCCTTCTATCTTTAGAAAACTTGTAAGATTCTAGAAAACTAATCTCCTCCTAATAGGATTTTAGGTAATTAAGAGGCTTACTAGCTAATTTAAAAGCTTTTTAGCGCGCAGACAGCGCGTAAAAAAACTATTAAAAAAAGTATTAGGCTCCTTCTAGTTATCCTAACCTTCGTCTTTCTTCTTTCTACTCTTAAGGCCCTCTCTGGACTTCTTCTTCTTAGCCACTTCTTCTAAAAGGATGCGGACGGCAGCTTACAGGCTTTTTAGCCTACTTACTTTAAATTCTATTAGTATAAGGAACTTAAAAAAAATAAGAGAAAGGCTTATAACAGCACAGTATTAAAAGCTTAGCAAGGAGCTTCTTAGCTAAAAAAAAAAGTAATTTAAAAGCTTTACTTATTAATAACAGCTTAAAAACTTAAAAGGAAATTACTTCTAGAGGTTTGCAAGTTTTTTTGTTAAAGTACTACTAGCAGCGTGTTCTAGAACTAGAGGCTTTATTCTAATGAGCTTTATTGGAGCTGCTAAATAAAGCGCTCTTAATATACTTAAAATAGAGAACGCTGCAATACGCACCAAGTGCGCTCTAATAACTAGAAGTTAATACTAGAGTTTTACCCCTATAGGCGGTCTTAACTAGGGTTTTAACTTTGCCTATATACTCTTGAAACATATAGGCTAGTACTATACTTAAGCAGCACTAGTTAACTACGCGTAAAAAGGACGTTTTAAGAGCAGCTGCGCTACTAGCGTAGGCGGCGAAAGTAGCGGCGGAGGCGTAGGCGAGGGCAAGGGCGGCAGGGCGGCGGTGGCACGCACGCGGCACAGAGGCGCAGGCAGCAGCATAGGTAGTAGTAGCTCTTTATAGTTTTAACTTTTTATAAAGTTAGTAACAAAATAAAAATGGACTAAAAAAAAGCTAAAAGCTACAGAAGGGTATAAAGTAGCGCGTAGTAGGCTAAAAAGCTATATAAAAGCATAGTTAAAACTATATAAGTAATTGGTATTAATTTTAAAGAATCTAGGTAAGTTTCTAGGTAATACTTATAGCAGCTATAGTAGTGTTAGATACTAAGCTTAAAAAAGCTTAAAATTTTATTGTTATTATTATTGCGCCTTATGCTAAGCTGCACGTGCGCAGCGCGTTACGTAGTATGCTAAGACTATATAAAGCTCTATACAGGTAACTAAGGTCTTAGTTACCTAAGAGGTGTGTTGCATATATAACGTACTACTCTTAGAAGCCTAAGGCGCTCTTAGGCATTAGGCCTAGGCACCTATTAGCTTACGCACTAGGCTTGCGCTAGTTAACTATATATTAGAGTTTTTACGCTGAGCTTAAGAGCTTACTCCTAAGCTCTACCGAGGTGGACGGGCCAACGCGCAGGACGGGCCAACGCGCAGTTTTGAACACTAAAACCACCACCAAACTTGAGGCTGTAGAGCCTCACACAATAGCTACTATCGCGAGATTTTTTAGTGGTGAGATCTAGAGGGCTTAAATAATATATATAGGGTGTTGTACCTGCTCCTCCTCGCGCTCCTAGAGTTGTTGGCGATCACGTGCCTCCTTTACCTTCCTTGGAGACCAGACTACAGCTCCACCTCGGTACTCCTCAGGCTCCTAAAGTAGGAGAGGCTTACCTCGTTTCCTGCGCGTCTTTTCATTAGTTAGAGCCTCGCGTAGGCCCTTAATTTCATGCTCAAGGAGGGTCTTTTGAGTTGAGATTTAGTAATAAACCTGGCTCAGCGTTTGAGCTCGTTTATCACCTCAATCTTTCACCACCTCGCGTAGTAGGCGTTCGACTTTCCTCCAGTCTAAGGTACTCAAGCCTAAGGACTCACTACTACTACTTAAAGGGCTCTCAATATTAAATCTTTTTAATATAACCTTAGGATTGAAGGGTAAGAGGCCTGTAGCCTTAAAGGCCTTTAGAATCGTTATTTCCTTAAAGGAGGCCTGCCAGGCTCGGTAGAAGAGGTGAAAGAAATCCCTTTTACTCATTAAGGTGAGGCCCTAGTTCCTCTCTAGAAATCTAGATATCTTAGCCTAGTAAGCTGATGAGAGAGGCTTGAACAGGGCAATATCAAGAGGCTGCAGCGTGTAGGTTAAATGAGGAGGATAGACTGCAAGGAGAATCTTGTTCTAATTACAGTACTTAATAAAATCCATAGTAAAGTAAGATCCATAGCCGTCTAGGATAAGTAATTAATAGGAGGATTAAGCCTTCGCCTTAGTATCGCGATCGAACACCTGTTTAAGCCACGCAAGACTAATATCGTTGTTTGTCTAGCTAGAGGGTAATAAGGTAATTCAAACCTAATAAGTCTTAGAATTAAGGGCTTGTAACCAGGTGTCCTGTATCGATCCTAAGGTCAATTAATATATAAGGGTGGGCGCTAGGTGAGATCCATTAGCACAGATGCAGGCTAGGAGTGTTATCCACTCTTGCAAGCTATCCTAAATAGTACTCCTCCTTTTTCCCTGCTTATATAAGGGCTTACTAAAGATCCTCTTTAATTTTCCTAGAATACTAAAAGGCGAAATTTTGTATCATGGCTCGTGTAGGTGGAAGGCCTTGCTTAGTGAGCTGTTTAATATACTATATAAGCTCTAGCTCCTGTTGTAGATAGAGAGCCTGTTAATTTTGAGCCTTAAGGTTGCGCAAGGTTAAAACACCTTAGTGTCTTCAAGAGAGCGTAGATTGTACTACACTATACTTTTCTGCAAACTTTGTATACGAGAAAAATGCGCCTAGTGCGCGCGAATTAATTTCATCAATTGCTTCCTGGATCAGATCCATATTGGTGGAGTTATGAGGTGTTGAAAGGTGGTGTTGTTTTGGTGGGGGTGAGCGTTACGCGGTCATGCGCGTTACACGTAGCAAACTTAGAGGTAATCCTTCTAAGTCTTATAGCAGCCTTTCTAGGTTGGGACTATTTCCTTTATATATATAGCGCGTCTTCGGACGCAGGTAGAAAGGCAGAATTAACTATCTAGTTCTCTTAAACTACCGAGGTTGACGGCGTAACGCGTATGACCGCGTAACGCTCACCCCCACCAAAACAACACCACATTTTAACACCTGATAACTCTACTAATATAGATCTAATCTAGGAAGCAATTAATAAAATTGATTCGCGCGCACTAGGCGCATCTTTCTTATGTACAAAGTTTGCAGAAGAGTATAGTGTAGTACAATCTACGCTCTTTTTTTGAAGACATTAAGGTGTTTTAACCTTGCGCAACCTTAAGGCTTAAAATTAATAGGCTTTTTGTCTACAAAAGAAGCTAGAGCTTAGATAGTATATTAAATAGCTTACTAGGCGAGGCCTTCTACCTACACAAGCTTCAATACAAAATTTCGCCTTATAGATTATAAAGAAAGAGGTTAAAGTATACTAAGTTAATTGCTTTATCTACCAGCACCGTAGTAAAATTATTTTAAGATAAACAACAGGAATAAATAATATTTACTATAAGGCTAGTTCAAAGAAGAAGTATAGCCTATACTTTAATTTCTTACGCGAGAAAATTAAGTAGTACTATATTAACGCGTGTTATATATATGATATAGATAAGAAGGGCTTCCTTTTTAGTATTCTAGAAAAGTTAAAGAGAATTCTCATTAAGCCGTTATATAAGTAAAGAAAAAGAAAAAGTACTATTAAGGATAGCTTGTAAAAGTAAATAACACTCTTAGCTTATATCTGTACTAATAGATCTTACTTAGCGCCTACCCTTATATATTAATTAACCTTAGAATTAATATAAAGTACCTAGTTCTAAGCTTTTAATTCTAAGATTCATTAGGTTTAAATTACTTTATTAATTTCTAGCTAGATAAGTAATGATATTAGTCTTGCGTAGCTTAAACAGGTGTTAAATTGCAATACAAAGGAGAAGGCTTAATCCTCTTATTAAGTACTTATTCTAGACAGCTATAGGTTTTACCTTACTAGAAATCTTATTAAGTACTATGCTTAGAACAAAACTCTTCTTATAGTTTATTCTTTTTATTTAACTTATATGCTGTAGCCTCTTAATATTGCTTTGTTTAAGCCTCTCTTATTAGCTTACTAGGCTAAGATACCTAGATTTCTAGAAAGGAACTAGGGCCTTACCTTAATAAGCAAAAGGAATTTCTTTCCCCTCTTTTACCACGCCTAGTAGGCCTCTTTTAAGAAAATAAAAATTCTAAAAGCTTGTTAGACTACAGGCCTCTTACTCTTTAATTATAAAATTATATTACAAAGATGTAGTATTAAAAGCTTTTTAGGTAGTAGTAGTAAGTCTTTAGGCTTAAGTACTTTAGACTAGAGAAATGTTAAACGCCTACTATGCAAAGTAGTAAAAAACTAAAGTAATAAATAAGTTTAAATGCTAAGCTAAGTTTATTACTATGTTTTAACTTAAAGGACTATTCTTAAGTATTAAGTTAAGGGCCTACGCAGGGCTTTAACTAATAAAAAAACGCGTAAAAAATAAGGTAAGCTTTTTTTACTCTAGGATGTTAAGGAGTACTAAGGTAAAGCTATGGTCTAGTTTTTAAAGAAGGTAAAAAAAGCATGTAAGTGCTAACAACTTTAAGAGCGTAAGGAGGAGTTAGTATAACACTAAAAAGCTAAGATAAATAGGCATTATAAAAAGATCAGGCAGATAAAGGCAAAAAAGAAGGAAGTAAAGTAATAGGGAAGGGCTGCAGCAGCAGTGCAGCTTAAATAGCAAAGAAGAAGGAGAAGGCTAAGAGAGCTGCTAAACAGACCTTTAGGGCAGCTACTTATAGGGCTGCAAAACAACTCTAACAATTTACAAAAACTTCTTAAGAAGGTAAAAAAAGCAGCCTTAAGGCTCTTAAAAAGTTTACTTAAAAAAAGAGGCCTATCGCGAGCTTTATAAGTAGTGCAGAGCCTTAAGGGAGTGTTACAGCTTAATTAGCGTCTACCTTACGCACAGGGCGCGTGATTAGAACTCTAACCTAAGTTCTATAGCTATATATATTATTTAAGCTCTATAGATCTTACTACTGAAAAATCTCGCGATAGTAGCTATGGTGTGAGGCTCTACAGCCTTAAGTTTAGTGGTAGTTTTGGTGTTTAAACCGCGCGTTACGCGGTTATGCGCGTTACGCCGTTAACCTTGGTACTGTGTTTGTGCGCGTTTTGGCCATGTTCAAGTTTTGGCCACCCCAACAACATAAAGATTTTAGAAAAATAAGGCTATAGAGCTACTACTAATAGCTAGTATCACGAGATTCTGTAGAGTTGTAGTATATATATAATTGTAATTGATTTGTGCTACTTATATTTACTTAGTAAGTTAACGCTACGCCCGCAGCAGGTAGTGCGCGCTGGGGTAGCTAGTGCAGCTACCTTAGCTTTAACATAAAACAAATTAATAACAATATGTTTTTAACGCTTCTGCTTTTAAGTAGAGGCTTGTAAGGCCTTACGCTTACTTTTTAAAGATAGTTGTATAGCTTTTTAAGCGTCGTAAGCTAATTTCTAACGCTCTTTTTTAGCTGCCTTTTCTGCCTTCTCTTTTTCCCTTATTTTCTTAAGCCTCTCTCTCTTAATACGCCTCTTCTTAGCTTATTAAGCTTTATATAATTAAGCTTGCTCTTTTAAGTAAGACCTTTTAGCTTTTTAAAGTTATAGTCGTTATTGTTTATGTTGTTAAACTACTTTGTTATTTTAAGCCTAACAGATCTTCTTAAGTAACTAGAAAACAGCACTACTGTAGTACTTTTAAGAATTATCACCTTACAGAGTATAGCTTTCTTTTGCTGTCTTTTTTTAACTAAAAGAGCTTCTTTTAAGCCTTATATCTTTCTATAAAGGATACTATTTTAAGCTAAAATGTAGTAGAGACTTTAATAAAGCTTTGTTACTTCTTAACTACTTTAATCTTGCACTAAACGGCGTATAAGAGTCTCAGTTTTAAGCTAATTGTCTCTACTAAGTATAGAAGCTAAAAATTTATTTAAACTAGAGGCTTTTTTTTAAAGTCTTTAAAGAATAACCTTAGAATTGAGTAGATAGACTCTAGTTACCTAAAAAGACTTTCTAATAGTCTCCTCCTTGAAAGCAGTACCTTAGGCGCTCTAAAGAAAAAGAAAGAAGTCTTCTTTTATAATTAGTAAGATCCTTTAGCTTTTATAAAGGTAGAATAAAAGCTTAGTTAAGTAGGCATTTAAGAGAAGCTTAAATAATCTAACGTTAAGCAGTTAAAGTGTATAGGTTAAATAAGAAAGAAATATAGCTAATAGAATCTTATAGTTGTTACAGTAATTAATAAAATCTATAGTTAAGTAAAATTTATTGCTGTTAAGAAGGAGTAATTAGTATATTAAATAAGCTTTCTGTCTAGTCTCTCTATTAAAAACTTCCTTAAGCTAGGCCAGATCTATATTATTGTTAGTCTAGTTAGAAGGAGATAAGCTAATAAATACTAAGTGCTTTTTGTTATTAATATCTTTAACCTAGCTTAATTTTAGAGCTCTAACAGCTAATAAAAAGATTAAAGCTAAGGATAGAGCTGTACTGTCTAAACAAACGCAGGCTAGGACAGTTACTTACTCTTTATTACTATTCTAAGTTGTAGCCCCAACTCCTTTTTGGCACTATATCCTCTTATTAAACACTCTTTTTAACCTTCTAGTAGTTAATCTAATTATAAAGCCTTTCTTATTTATATTAAACATTTAAGAGGGCCTTATATTATATTCTCTTATCTTCTTATGTAGTAGCTTAAAGTAAAAGCTATATTTAGCCTCTAAATTAGCTTTGTAGCAATTACAATCTATTCCTGCCTGCTAGTGCAAGATAAGATAGGTAAAATTCCTATTAATAAAGCAAGTAACCTAGCTTTCTAAAACCTCTCTACAAGCTAGAGATAAAGTAAAGTTGCGTATGATTACTTGTGTAGGTAGTATACGTCGTTTGGTAAGCGTAGTAATATACTATAAGAGCTTGGTTTCTTAGTGTAGGTAAAGGAGTCGATAGGCGAGCTAGTGAGGCTAGTTTAGGCCCTGGTGTCTTCAAGAGAGCGTACAACAACCTACACTATACTTTTCTACAAACTTTGTATACGAGAAAGATGCGCCTAGTGCGCGCGAATTAATTTCATCAATTGCTTCCTGGATCGGATCCATATTGGTGGAGTTATAACGCGATTTGTGTAGGTGGTTGATGTGTTGGGGTGGCCAAAACTCGAACATGGCCAAAACGCGCACAGACACGGTACTGTTAGGTACTAGCTCCTTGTTCTTGTTACGACCTGGCTACGAACCCAAGTCTTACAGAGAACTGTCAGAACCAGCCAACGAGGAACTAGACAACTAACCTACATAAACAACGCAGCGGGTAGTCACGTGACTAATCACTCCGCCAAGAACTATCGCTAGGAGGTCACGCACACTAACGCTAGGAGCGATCACGACTACTGCGACTATTGCTAGGAGCAATCACAACTACCGAGACTATTGCCCAGTATATAGTACTAGGTAATGTGCCTTTATAGCTTATTGTGTTTAACTTTGTACAAGACTCTAGCATTTAATTTAAAAATTATACTTATATCTCTTAACTTCTTGTAATATTACATTGATTAACTAATCATGCTATTACACCCCCTCCTGTTTATTTTACTTACTTACACCCTAAGCACTAACTCTTAGATTTACTTAGAGTAACCTTTACACTTTAAACACCTTTAAAATAAGTAACACTGCAACAAACACGCTTACTAATATCCTAACTACAAGAATAACTACGCGTGCTAATAAGCCTAATATCTACTATATTAATTGCAATAAGCTTAAAGCATAGCTACTCTAAGTCAACAGATACTTCTATATAACAGAGGGGTGACAAAAAAAAGAAATCAAAAAGTTATTGTTTTTAAAGCTTAATTATTCTATAAGTAGAACGGCTATACCAAAAAAAGTTCGTGATTTAAAAAGCCAAGAACTTCCTCTTTGAGTTACGGTGCTTAGTAAGATGCTTAGTCAGCACGGTTGCCCCTGCAATTTCGCCCAAATTAAGAGAGAAAAAAAGATTGTTGTAAATTTTCGTATAACTTTTTTTTAAACGTATGAATATCACTAAAATATATAAATTATCAAATAAGATCAGTATATCTCTTTTATATAAGAGTTAAAGAGTGGTACTAGAAAGAACTACTTAGTAATAATAAAAGGCTTATTTTCGAGATATATTTAGAAAATAATATAGAATAATATAAAATAGCTTACTAATACTTAGTAAGCTAGCCTATAGCTTCCCTAGTAGCTTAGTATTACTATAGCTACTGTAAAGTATAACTATTAATTACTTTTAGTATAATCTAACTCTCTTGTAGTATTGTTATTCTGTTATGTTAAATATACTATTATTCTAGCATTATAATAGTACTTAACTGTAAACTTATATTTATACAAAACTAATTCTAAGTCTATATCTTGAGGTTTTTCAAGTTTTTACTTAGTATAATTATCATAATTATAAGGTCTCTCTCCGGTTTAAAGATAGCTTTTTCTTAGAATTCTTTATAATATAGATATCCTGTTTTAGCAAGTTCTATAAGCTTTTTAGAATAAATTATTATCTATTTTACGTTTTTAGTTTTTGCCTTAATTCTCTAGATATTCTAATAAGGTTTATATATTGTAATTTTTAAACATTGTTAAAGATCTTAGTACAACAGCCTAGTTTAAACGTAAAAGTAAGTTAAGAAACTTATTTTTTTGGATATTCTTATTAAAAGAATTTACAAATACTCTTAAAAGGATTTTCTATCAAGTTACTTTCGCAGTATATGTAACCTCTAGCCGGAGGACGATTTATCGATCGGTCGGTATTTTGTTTCCAACAGTTACTATCTAAGGTAATAAGCTTATATAATATATATATACTATTAACTTACTATCTGAATTAAGATAAACTATAAACTATAAAGAAGATGCTATAGAATAAGTAAGTCCAAATATGTAAATAGATTTGATATACTATCAGCTTACTAATATATTACGTAATTAGCGCTTATATAAGCAACCTCTAGTTTTAACACCCTATAATTATACTTCAAGTAAATAAGATACCACCCTCTATAATCCGCTTACATAATGCTTACAGAGTCTTATCAAACATAGTTTTCTATTAGCGATTTTTGCACGTTCAGAAAAAAGTTATACTAAGATTTATTTTAACTTTTTTTACCCTCTATATTTGAGCGAGATCACAGGGGCAGCCGTGCTGACGAAGAAGCTTACTAAGCACTGTATCTTAAAGAGAAAGTTCTTGGCTTTTCAAGTCACTAACTATTTTTGGTATAGCCCTTCTACCTTTAGAATGATAAAGCTTTAAACACAATAACTTTTTTGATTTTTTTTTTGTCACCCCTCTGTAAAGGGACTAAGATCAACAACAACATCGTAGTTATATATGCCTCTAAATTCTTATAAAAGACTGCTAAGAAATAGGCTAACTCTATTTTGCATTAATATATAGATATTACTATTAACAATAATGCTAATAAAGCACTTGTTAAGAACTAGGACAACTTGAAAATAAAAATAAGAAAAGTATTCTTACTCTTTGAAGAATCTGTAGTAGCAGAACAAAAAATCTGAAAGTTGCAATAAAAGCGCTTTATAGCTAATTCTACAATAATATTCTAGCAGTACTAGACAGTTATTGAATAGAACAATAATGCTTTATTGTAGATATGCTAATAAAGTCTTAAACTAGCTATACGTATAGAACATATGCAGAGCAGAGCTACTCTTAACACGCTTAACAAACTTATAGCTAAAGCTATTTAAGTAGATAAAGACTATTACCATTATAAGTTAGAAGAACAACTGTTGATGTAGAGAAATTATATACCTAGGAATATAGACGCTTAACCTTGTTATATATTCTAACGTCTATACTCTAACTAAGGTTAACAACAAAACTACACTTCTAAAATTCTAAAATATTATCAAACTAATAGCTGTAGGCCTATGCATGTTAACAACCTGAACAAGTGTGGGAGCTGAGAAGGAGCAATTAATTGATTAGATGGAGTGAAATGAGTGTATTGATCACTAAGCGCCACAACAAAGTGTCCAATAACTACTAAAGAAACATAAGATGATCTAGCTTGTTTATATAGACGCTAGCGTAGCCGTCACGTGAACAGCTTACTAGGATTACCTGATCAACAGGGTAATCTGCGTGTTAACTAAGTGTCAATACTCTAACACACAACAACACCAACGTCGACTTTTCTGGAAACTGCTTGGAAACAACCGGATCTAGGAGAAACAACCACGAGGAATCGATTGCGATACTTTCAAAGCTCAAATCCACCAAGAAATAACAACAACAACAACAAAAAACAACAAAAAACGAATTGCCTCTAGAGACTTAGGAGGAACAAATAAGAAACAAATAGAGATAAAGGACGACAATATAATAGTAGAGAACGGCCAAGCTACTACGCCGCGCCTAGAAAGGCAAACCCCAGAGGAGGAACCACAAAGGCCTACCTACAATCAAACTAGGAGCAATTTCTCTCCTTTTATTGGAGCTATACCTTAATTCCTAATTAGGAATAAAACACTAAAAGCCTCCTTAGTTGAAGAGGCGCTTGAAATTGCTAGAAACCTAGTAATTTAAGCTGCTAACTTAGCTAAAAACAACCCTACTTAGCAAACAAGCCTACTAGACCTAGTAGAGGTCTATACAGAACACGCCTATACAGAACACGCCTATCCAAGCCTCCTACGCTACTATAGCAGGCAACAACAAAGATCAACTATAGACAAATATACAAAGGACTTAAAAACTAAGGGCTACTAGCCTAAAAGATTGCTAACTAGTCCTAGTTAGTAAAACCCTAGAAGACTTTAACGCCTACAAACTTAGAAACGCCTTTAACAACGCATTTGCAATAAAAGGAGAAGTACTATTACCTATTGTTGCCTTAATTACAGAGTCTTTAAAAGGAAACAAGATTATTACAACTACACTAGCATTTAAGGCAAAATACCTTCTTAAAAATTAAGCAATATAGTAGGATATTACAACTTTTAAGGTTGCCTAGCTTATTACGCCTTAGTTTAAAGTTGTTATCTATAAGCTGCCTACAAATTACAGCCTTAAGACTATTAAAGAAGAGATTAAAACTTTCAACAAAGGTCTTAAAGTAATAAGCAATTCTTTTTAGCTTACATCTAAGGATAAAAGAGGATATCAAAACTTTAGCTCAGCCTGCATAGCCTTTGCTACAGAGGACGAGGCCTAGAGGGCTATTAGAGGGAAACTCTATATCCTATGGGAAAGCCTTAGAGCAGAAAAACTACGAGTAGTTAATATCTTAAGGCAATGCACTAATTGCTAGAGATTCGGCCACCTAGAGAATAAATGCTTAAAAATAGCCTGCTAAATTTGCAGCGAGCCTTACTACACTAACTAGCACAAGTGCAAATCCTGCACTAGTAAAAGGAAAGCCTATATTTATACTATATTTAAGTGTGCTAACTGCAACAAACTTTACGCGGCTAATAGCCCTAAATGTAATATCCTATAAGCTAGGACAACTAGAACTAATTAAACTAATTAGTATAATTAAAGTCCTATAAATAAATGTTAATAGAAGTAGCCCTGCTACCAACAAACGCTAAGATTATTGCAATACAAGAGCTGTAGTTAGTAAGAGGGCTATATAAGGATACTAAGTTAATCATCTACCTAGACTTTACTTAAATCTTACTAACCTATAGAGGACTACAACTAAGAACTTTATTCTATATTTAAAAGGATATAGAAGTAGAAGTTAATCCTTACATTAGCGACGACAACAACTTTTAAGCAATTACATTACTCTTTAACTTAAAGAAAATCTACATCTACAATATTTACAACAAAAAAAGCCTAAAATAAGGCTTAAACACAACAATAATCTAAAGACACCTTTTAGAAGAGTCTATAGAATCTTATTTAATTATCCTAGGGGATTTTAATTGCCACTACCCTAGATAGAGCATACAAGAGTGCAACCTAAATTAACAAGTAGAAGATTTAGTCGAGTAGATAGACAATTAGAACCTCACTCTATTAAATACTATAGGAGTTAGAACCTTCTTTAGAGGCTATATAAAAAAAGAAAGCGTACTTGACCTTACCTTCTCAACAAACAGTATAGCGTCTACTATAATAGACTAGCAAGCTATCCTAGATACTAGATTAGACTATCACGCTATCCTCTTTAGCATTACTAATTAAGGTCAGCTACCTAGCTAACCAAAGAAATACAACACAAAAAAAAAACTAGAACCTTTTTAAAACTACTTTACAGGAGGAAATACTGCAAGTAAAGCTAAAGAGTTAAGTACTAGTATACTACAAGCGTCCAATAACCTCTTAAGGCAACTTCTTATAGAACTTAATAATCCTTTAGAAGAAAGCTTAGACAAAATAGCAGAGGATCTTACAATAGCTATTTAAAAATCGCTTAAAAGATCTACTCCGCTTGCAAACTAAAAGCCAAAACTAAAGCCTTAGTAGTCTAGTAATTTAGATATCCTTAAGGCTAGCCTACATAGAGCCTATTAAGACTACAAACGAATAGCAAGGAGAGAAGACAATACTCTATACTTATAGAAAAGAGACTACTTGCTTGCTAAGAACAATTACTTTAAAGCTATTAGAAAGGCTAAACTTGACTATTAGGAACAGTTCCTCCAAAACGAATTACCTAAAGAGATATTTAAAGCTATAGCCTATACAAAAAACAACCTCTTAACAAGAATTCTAGCTATTAGAAGCAAGGAATCTTTTAAGGAGAAATGCCAAATCTTTAGAGAGGAACTATTCCTACTACCTCCTACTACACTAGCACTAAGGCTTAACAACTACTAAGGAAACAACAAATAGGAGTGGCCAACGTTAACTAGAGAAGAGCTCTACACTGCCTGCAAAAAGATAAAAGCCACCTTACTAGGACCTAATGGAATTAGCCAAGAAGTCATCTCAATAGCGTACGAATACTAACTAAACACCTTCTATAAGGTCTATTTAACGCTTTTTAACCTAGGATACTAACTAAGGTGCTGGAGAAAGGCTAGAGGAGTTATCTTAAGGAAACTAAACAAGCCTAATTACTCAATCCTAAAGGCATATAGAGTTATCTCTCTTCTGTGCTGCCTAGGGAAGGCACTAGAGAGGCTCTACGCAAAGAGACTAGGTGTACT
>WBOK01000642.1:0-21375 GCA_009289805.1 Alternaria gansuensis
ATTTTATAATATTATCTACATAAATCTTAAAAATAGTCCTTTAATTATAACTAGGTAGTTTTTTATAGTACTATTCTAAAACTCTTATACTAAAGAAATAAACTAGTCTTTTTTAATAATTTATAATATTTAGCAATTTTTATAGGTGTAACGAACACGTTACAACTCTATTATCCTTACCGTTATCTCAGGATCTTATCGGTGTCGGACCTACTCCAGTTCTAGCCTAGATCGCAGGTATAAAGACAGCTTAGGACCTATAGTTACTCTGTAGATTTTTGGTATCCTTTTATACAAGGCCTATAAGTGTCTTATTTAAATTAAGGCTTATTTGTAGATTATAACGCACTCCTATATGCCTTACTATAATCTCTTCTGCTAATACTAATCTATAAGTCTTGCCTGCGCTATTACATTATATTAAAAATCTCGTCTTAGCTAGTAACAGTATTTAAAATAATATTACAGCTGTTTGTTTAAACTACGCCTAAGCCTAAGCCTTTTTAGATATAAACTAGAAGCTTTACACTGTTAAGTCTAACAACACCTTAAGTAAGATTTTCTAGATCTTCTACTAACTAAAGCCTTTAGGTTTAGAACTTTTAACCTTAATAATAAAGCAAATTACTTTAGAAAAGTTGCGTAAAGTGCGCTAAGGTAGAAACATAAAGACTACTAACAACTTATTAGTAGTAGAATTAATTGCTAATAGCTAACTAAAACTACCTTAGACCTTCTTTAGAGCTTGTCTAAAAATTAACTTGCTGCTAGGGTTAATAATAATCCCTACAAGACAAAGTGACTAGCAAGTAACTAGTTATTAAAGAAAATAGAGTTAAGGAGGAAGAAAAAGTAGATTTAAAGAAAGATCTAGTTGTACTCTATAGGGACAAAATTAACTGCTTAAATGCGCAAGTCGCGTAATTAACACAGGAAGTTATGCTGTCTAGGGACACAGCTGTACTATCTACTAAAACACTACTAACAAAAGTAGATATACTAATAAGCTAACTAATATAGTATATTTCTACTACTTTTAAGATACTACGCATTAAGCTTATAGAGCGCACGCTTACTATTAAAAATCTTAACAATAGAACTAACCTTACGTTCTGTTAATAGCAGGCCTTAATAAAAAACTAATTAGAGATTAACTTAAATTACTACTAGACTAAGCGCGCTTGTATAGCTTTTGTGTAAAAACACACTACTAGTATTGTAAAAAGATACCTTAAACTATAGTACTTAGCTAATTTAGTTTTAGAATAGTTTAAAAATGTAGAAGAAATAATTACTTTACTTAAATTATATTTTGTATTTAGCAATAAATAGGCGGAAAGCTGTGTAGCTTTCTACTGCCTAGTTATAAATAAGAGAAAAACGTTTTTAGCTTTTAAAGTAAAGTTTATTAGTACTATTGTTAAAAGGTTTGTTTCTAAGTTAAAGTAGTCTTTCTACTTAAAGAAGAAAATTACCCCTGCTTTACGCGCTCTAAATTTAAGTTTTAAATACCTATAGAATAACTTATTTAATAAGATAGTGCAACACCTTACTACATTTAATATAAAAAAACACAATTCTTCTATTAGACTAAATATAGATAGCAAACTAGTGTTTACTTTAGTACTACTAAGAAAGCCCTGCCTTTAATAATATTAGAGCCTGCAGCCTTTTTACACTAGCTTTTTATCTAATTTAACTTTAACTCCTGCTTATGCTACTTTAAGCACGCCTAAATTTCTATCTAAGACCTCTACTCCTAATAATAAGCTTTTATTAAATACTTGTTTTAAGTGCAAGAAGCTTAGTTACTTTACAAGTAATTGTATTACTTTTTAAGTAAAAGAAATTAAGATTAAATAAAAAAAATACTTAGAAGCTGCAGAACCCTACTTAGACTAGAAACAGAAGAGAAACGAAAATGCTTAAAACAATACTCTAGCTTAAGCCTGCATAAGTATAATCTTACTAATATTAACTTATTAAACTTATTTAGAAGAAAGCATTTCTAAGTTTCTACTATCTTTTGTTTAAAGAGTTACAGTGCCTAGCTATAATTATTAATTAATACTAAAGCTTAAGGTTTTATATTCTTAAATTCCTTTATTGCTTACACTTTTTCTTAATTACTTTAAGTTCTAATCTAAAGACTCCTTTTTAAGGTCTTTATAAAAGAATTCTAGAACTAAATCTAGACTAAAGTAGATAAATATATCTATTTTTATATCTAAATTAATAGTAGAAAGATTCTTAACTGTCCTTTTATTATTATAAACTTAGGTACGCAAGATTATATTATTAGAATTAAATAGCTTTAGCAATTTAACTTATTACTAGATACAGTTTAGAACTAAATTGTGTAGCCTGCAAGATATCCTGCTACGTATAATTCTGCCTTTTTTATCTTTATGTAGTTAAAGGAACCTTCTAACAATAAGGTTACAGAGAAGGATATCTAGCAGAGAAACGCGTTCTAGAAGAAGAATAAATACTAAAGAAGGTAAAGCTTTACAATAGTTTTAATATAAAGAATTTATAGCCTTTTTTAGCTCTTAAAAGCTTATTTTACTTTTAAAGTTGCTAATTTTAAACTAGATCTTGTTTCGTTAGACCCTACTTTACGTATAGCTATTATTTTAGCAAATGCTTTCTATTATTTAATAAAATAGAAAGAAAACAAGTTCTTTATAATAAGTATTTACAAAATTAATTGTTTGTTAAAAGACTGTATAGAACTTAATAATCTTAACAACATTAAATTAATTTAGGACTAACTTCTATCTATCTACTACTTATATTAAGACGTGTTTAGCAAAACTATAGTAGACTAACTGCCTAAACACTACTTATACAACTACAAGATTATCCTTACTAAACTACTTCTAAATTAGTTTAGCTCTCTATATAAGTAGAGTACTAAAAAACTTAAAGCTACTAAGACGTTTGTAATAAATAACCTTAAAAAAGAATATATTAATCCTAGCAATTGCTTTTTTGCCTTCTTTAATCTTTGTGTTTAGAAGCCTAATAGAAACATTTAAATTTATATTAATTATTACAAACTTAACGCAATTACTTCAAAAGACTTATATCTAATTTTACGTATTAATAAGCTATTAGCTTATACGCATAGAGCCTAGTTTTTTACTAAGTTAAACATACGCGCGGCTTTTAACAAGATTAAGATAAACCTAAATTTTAAGAAGTATACTACTTTTTAGACTTAATATAGAACGTATAAGTTTAAAGTATTGCTATTTAGTTTATGCAATAGCCTTACTACCTATTAACGTTATATAAATAATATGCTAATTAAGTATCTTAATAACTTCTATATAGTCTACTTAGACAACATCCTTATCTACTCTAAATTAAAGGTAGAACATGTTCTCTACGTACAAAAGGTACTAGAAAGACTATAGTAAGTAGGCCTCTAAGTTAACATTAAGAAGAGCGAATTCTATATTATAAGAACAAAGTACTTAGGCTATATCTTAATAAACTAAAGGCTAGAGGTAGATTCTAACAAGGTAGAACCCCTTAATAACTAGGCACAACCTACTACTATTATAGGTGTAAGATTATTTCTTAGGTTTATAGAGTTTTACTAGTAATTTGTACTAGAATACTTATAAATTGCTAAACTACTTCTTACACTCTAAAGCCCTTTAAAGCTATTTATATAAAATTTAGATTATAAGAAGGCCTTTAGAAGGTTAAAAGCTACATTACTAGAAATTTCTACCTTATACTATTATTACCCTAAATATAATACTAAGGTAGAGACTAATGTATTAGATAGTATTATTGTAGGCGTACTTTCTTAAAAACAACTAGATAAGAAATAGTGTTTAGTAGCATTTTTTAGTAAAGTCCTTTCTAGGTCTAAACTAAACTAAAAGATTTATAATAAGAAACTTTTTGCTATTATTATAGCGTTTAGCAAGTAGTAAGCTAAATTAGTATTAGCCTACTCTAGAATTAATGTGTATTTAGACTATTATTTACTTAAGTACTTTATAACTACAAAGGTCCTAAACGCTAGGCAAGTACGTTAGGCTAAAGAACTTGCCCTATTTTCTTTCTACATCTAATACACCCTTAGGAAGGATAACACCTACGTAGATATCCTTTTATAGCGCGAGCAGGATATAAGAAACCTAAAGTCTGCTAAAACTAATAATTGTTTGCAGGTTCTACTTAGACTGCACTAACTAGACAACTAAATTAACTTTAACCTTGCTTTTACTTATGTTACTTAACTCTACGCTTAGATTTTGTCTTTACGTATAGTTAAAGCTACCTTAGAGCCTATAACTTTAGATTTGCTAGAATTAATTAAATTTATTTTACAAACAAATTGTACTACATTTAAAAAAAAGTTTAACTTGTTACTAAATAAGTACTAAATTAAAAATAAATTACTTTTATACTTAAACTGCCTTTGTGTACTACCTAATTCTATACTCTGCACTTAGATAATTTAAAAGGCACATAACTAAGTTTTCTTTACTTACTCTAGCGCTATTAAAACTTATTAGTTAATTACTCTAAAATATTACTAGAAAAGTATAAAGGCTACCTGCAAAAAGTATATATAGAACTGCATAGCCTATTACAAGGCACATCTAAGATAGACTTAAATTCCTAGAATAATTTACTTTTTACTAATCTCTAATTATCTAATATAACACTTGTGTATAGACTTTAAGAAATTTCTACTAAATAAGGCTAGTTATAATTAGATTATAGTTATAATTAATTGTTTATTTAAATAGGCTATCTCTATTTCTTATTATAAGATAATTAACGTAAAAAGTATAGCTAAATTATTTATTTAATAAGTGTACTAATTTAGCTACATACTTAACACTATAATCTCTAACTAAGAACCTTAGTTTATATTTAGTTTCTAGTCTAAGTTCTGTTAGATTCTAGGCGTTAAAGTTAAACTATTAACAGCTTACTATAAAGAGACTAACAGTTAGATAAAAATTATAAACAAATATATTAACTAAAGGCTTTAGCTATTTGTATCCTACTACTAAGACAACTAGAGTAGACTACTGCCTCTAATTAATAGAGCACAAATTTTCTTACTCTATTCTACTCTAGGCATGTCCCTATATTAGATCTTTTATAAATTTAATTCTAGATAAAGCTAGGACTAGAAGTAGCTAGCTAACACTTTTACTTTAACTAATAAAATAAACTACAAAAACGCGTTAGCCTTAGCTACCTAAATATATAATACTTAGAAAATAGCATTAACTTCTTTAGAAAAAGCTTAAAATTAAATATAAACTATAGTAAACTGTTACTACTGCCTAATTAATTAAAATACTAAAGATAAAGTTTTTTTAAATATAAAGAACCTTACAACTAATTACTTAAGCTAAAAACTATTAGCTAAATAAAAAAAACTTTTTAAAGTTTTTAAGAAAGTTAGTTATTTATACTACTTTAAGTTACTAAAGAAGTTTTAAATTTATAATATTTTTACACTAAAACTATTATATAAAGATTTTTAAGACTTACTTCTTAAATAAGAAGCTTTAAGGCTAGCTTCTACCTTAATTTAAGGCGTAAAAAAATAGAAAGTTAATAAAAATTTTGCTAGCAAAGCATATTGCTTAAAGTTAAAATACTATATTAGCTAAGTTAAATATAATTTAGACTTAACTTAGTACTTAGCTTTAAATTTTATAGAGGCTCTTTATAAACTTAAAGCCTTCTATAAAAAATACTTTATACGTCTAGGTCCTCTAAAGTCCTTAATAAAGTAAATTATAGCCTAAAAGTAAGAAAAAAAAGATATAACTTTACTATAAGACAATAATATATAAGGTAAAAGAAAAATTTTCTTTTAATAAGTATTTAGTAAAACAACTAGGCTACCCCTAAACTACTACTAACACTGCCTCTTCCCTCTCTTTACCTCTACTTAAAGATCTAGGGAGGATTGCTTCTCCTCCCTATAAAAGGAAGAGGAGCTAGAGGAGAGCCTACTGCTCTCCTCCTCCTCCCCTGCCTCTCTCTAGAGGCGCTGCTTATTGTCCTTCTCCTCTAGCAGAGCAACTAGACTACTACTGCTAGTTCCGCCCCGGCAAGCAAAGGCCTCTAAAGAGGCAACTTAGCTATTTAGTAAATAGACAGCATTTTAAATCTCTAGAAAAACTTAGTAAGTTAAAACTAGAATTAAAACTATAAATAGCTTTTTCTCTTAGCTTTTTATTACTTAGACCTTCTTAGCTAGAACAAAAGCTACTGCCTGCACCTGCTTTTTAGTAGAGAGGCAGTCTTCTACTAGATCCTCTTTATGCTCTATAGTAGCAAGGAGGTCTATAGTAGTAAAAAGTTTAAAGAACTTCTTTTTAATATACTTTAGCACTTATTTAAGTTAACTTTAAGTTTAAAAAGGTAAGACATATTAAACTTACAAGGGAGCACTTCTTCTTTTACTATGCGTAGTAAGCGTATTTCTTAGACATTTTAGAGTTAAACTAATATTTAACTCTAAGAACGCCTTGCGTAAAGGCGCGCACTAACTATAAGCAAATAAAGTAATACGCCTTTAGTAAAGCCCTTAGGGGGCAACGCAGCAGTATAGTGTATATATATATATGTGTGTATATATGTGTGTGTATATATATATGTGTATGTGTGTAGTGTTTTAGAGAAGCAGAAAAATTAGACACAACATATTATTATAATATTAAAATAGTAAACACTTAAGGCTAGTCTAACACTGCTCTAGGTTAAAGTTACAGTAACTGCCTATTAGAAGTCTACAACAACAACAAAAGACGTTATAAGGTTAACAACAAATAAACAACAAACATGTTAAAGAATATATATAGCTACAAGACTAGCTAACTACTAGGAAGAGAGGTAGTGTAACAAACACGTTACAACTCTATTATCCTTACTATTATCTTAGGATCTTATTAGTGTTAGACCTACTTTAGTCCTAGCCTAGATCGCAGGTATAAAGACAGCTTAAAACCTATAGTTGCTCTGTAGATTTTTAATATCCTTTTGTACAAGGCCTATAGGTGTTTTATTTAAATTAAGGCTTATTTGTGGATCACAACGCACTCCTATATGCCTTGCCGTAATCTCTTCTGCCGATACTAATCCGTAAGTCTTGCCTGCGCCGTTACAATAGGTTTAAAACAAAGTAATCTAGAAATTTATTTTAATGTTTTTTTCTGTTATAATTTAGGCAGAATTGCAGGGGCGGCCGAGCTAACTAAGCAGCTTACTAAGCAGTGTAGCTTAAAAAGGAAGCTCTTAGCCTTTCAAATCACTAACTCCTTTTAGTATAGCTCTTCTACTTATAGAATTATAAAGCTTTAAAAATAATAACTTTTTTAATTACTTTTTTTTAGGTCACCCCTCTGTATAATAGTTATCTTGCTTAAAATATATTAAAGTATAGTAATTTTATTCTTACTTTTTTAAGCGTTTAAAAAGCGTTTTTTACTTTTTTACTTTACTTAAAGAGTATTTCTTTCTTTATAAGTCTTATTAATAAGATTACAATTTTTAAGTAGCTTTTAATAAATTATTAGTTAAAGTTAAAAAATTTCAAAAATTATTATATTTTTTTTACTATTATTAGTTATAGCTATTTTTTATCTACTTATATATATTTTTTTATCTTTTTGTACTTCTATACTTATACTATATATTTAAAAAAAGTAACTTTATTTTTAAAAAATTTGCGTTTTCTTATCTTAAGTTAAAAGTTAAACTAATTTAGGCACTTTAGTACTATTTAAACGTGTTTTATATAATTTCTTAAGTTCTTAAAGTAGATAAGAATATTATTTAAGGATACAAAATAAAAATATTTAAATATGCTTTTAATATATTATAACTAAGTTTCTAAAGTATTACTAGAGCGTTTATAAGCCTAAAAAGTATAATTTTATATATATAGCATTTATATTGTACTTATAATACTATTTTTATTCTTTACTTTTCTTTATTCTAATAAAGTAGTATCAATTTTTGTAGTGTAATGCTATAAAGACCCTAGTATAAGATAATTAATTTTAAAGCTTTATAATATTTAGTAATAAGTATTAATTTTTTACTAAAATATTGTTAAGTTTCTAGTAGTTAACGCATATTTTTTGTAACTTATTTTTCTTTAGTATAAAGAGTATAAGAAATTCTACTGGTAATATAAAAAGTTTAATATATTTTTTTTAAAACTTTTATTTATCTTAGTTCTAATTTTTTAAGTTTTATCTTTAATAATTATTAAATTAGCTTAAAAAATAAAGTCTTTTCTTCTTCTAAGATAATTTTATAGTTTTAAAGTTAGTATTTTAGTAAGGCTTTGCTATTTACTACTTTTATAAGAAAGAGCTAAAAAATTTAATACTTTTTTAAAATATCTAGAGTTACGTATTACTTTAAAACTTTAACTTTATAACTTAAAAATACCTTACTAGTATTTCTTAAGTTAAGCTTTTATGTTATAAAGCTATTCTTAGTTAAGGTTTACTATTTTTTAGTAATATTATAAATCTTTATTTTAGTTACTATTATAGTTCTTAAATGTATAAGCTAGCTTATAGTTGTGTCTAGTTTATAGCACTTAAATGAGAACTTTTTTAACTTTTAGTTAATTTATGAATTATGTTCTTGTAACATAAAATATTCTTAATAAAATATTATAAGCAGCTAATTTAAAAATATTTAAGTTTAACTTTTCTTTATATTCTTAAATGCTAAGTATTATATTATTAATCTTATATATATAGTTATTTTGCCTAGCATAAGCTAACTATTAGCTATATATAGTAAGTAAAGCTCTTATTTCTTTCGTTTTTGTAGACATACTACTTATACTACTTAAAAAGAAATAAATTAAGCTTAAAAACTAAAATTTATTTATACTATTATTTAATATTTATTAAGCTTTACTAGTAGCTTAAAGAGACTTAGATAATTTACTATATTAATCTCTTTAGTAGTTCTAGGTGTTTTAGACGTCTATCTAAAAAAGACTATATACTAAATCTATAAAACTTCTTAGCAAATATATATAGTTTATATTTAATTTTAAAGCATGTAGACTATAAAAGCTAATTACACTTTGATATATAAGCTTTATTCTTATAATCTTTATACTGCGTTATGTATATTTATAGAGTTTTTTTTAAATTATTATATTTATAAAAGTATAAGCTATGTTGTTTATTCTAATATATACTACGTATTTATTGTTTAAGTAGGTGTACTATATGTACTTATATTAAAGAATTTTTTTAAATTTTCTTAAAAACTATTCTAATTTGTATTTGTTTAAATAGTAGATAGTGCAGCTATTATATATATATATATAATTTATAAGTACTTTACATATTCTAAGTTATGTAAATCTATCTAATAGTATATACTGTTGCAGCTAACTTCTAATGCCTTATATTTTTAGTGTATTACTTAAAGCTCTTTATAAATCTTCTTCTCCTCTTAGTCTAAGAGCTAATATATAAGTTTGTTCTATAATACTTTAGTATTTTTTACTTATTTCTATATAAACTTATCTATTTTGTCTTAGTTAGCTATTAGAGGAATTTTTTTCTTTTATAGTTTCTTATATAAGTTTATAAAATACGTATATTTTTTAGGTATTTTACTATAAAGTTTGGTAGAGTTCTTTTTTAGTTATTTAAGTCATTTTAGTAAAGTATTAATTTTTTTTTATAGGCTATAGTTTATTAAAAGTATTTACTTTCTAATAATTAATATAGAAAGTTAAAGCTTTTTTAAAACTTAGATATTTTGCTATACTTTGTTCAGTTTTCTAGAGTTACTTTTTTTTTAAGTATTATTTTAAAAACGTCTTTGTTTAAAGTTTTCTTTAGTATAATTAAAGTTAAGTTCTTTAGCCTTTTAATAGTTGCATTATCTTGTTTTTAGACTATAATAGTAAGTAAAGTAATAATATTTAATTTTTTTTTAGATTATTTTTAGATACTATACAGTAAATAATATTTAGCTATTAAGTTACTTTGCCTTAGCTTTAGTAGTCTTATTTAATATAACTTTCTTTACTATATACGTAGTAAGTAATTCTTTTTTTACTACTTTAATTATTCTAAAACTTATTCTTTTTAGGTTCTTTATTAAAGTTATTTAAGTATATAACCTTATAGATATTAGTTGCATAATATTTGACAATTTTAAAAGTATTGTTTTGTTGTTAACTTTAGTAATAGTGTATATATTAAAATGCTTAATAAATTTAAGCGTTTATATTTTTAAGTATATAATTTCTTTATATAAATAGGTATTCTTCTAACTTTAGCTTATAAAGATTATTTTTTACTTTAATAGCCTTAGCAAAAAGTTTATTAAGCGTATTAAAAGTAGCTTTACTTTATATAAGTCTTACTTAGGCTGGTAAAAATGCTGACAGTTGGGTCTGACTAATCAGAACACCAAAACCTTCGCACCTCCGCATCGCCACGAATACAAGAGGTCTTACTTATATAGCTAGTTTGAAACTTTATTAGTATATTTATATTTAAGCGTTATTATTATATTTAATAACTATTTAGTACTACTAAGACTTTACTATAGCGTTAGCTGTAGAGCGCGTTTATTTATTTTTAAGGTGTCAAAGGTGGTGGTTGTTGTTGTAGTCAAAATAGGGTTTCCAAAAAAAGTAAAAAGCAGCTACTCTCTACTAATTAGTCGCAAAAGTCAAAAAAAAGATTGTGTGTAGTCAACGAGATTCGAACGGTGGGTAGCTATATGAGGTCCACGCGCTAAGCGCTCGGAGCAGAAAAGCTCAGACCACCAAGCGAAAATTAGGGTCAAAAAAATTTGCTAAAAGTACTAAAAAACAACACTAATTAAAACGTGTTTAACGGCAATTGCTAGCCTATAGCTAGCAACAAGATTGCGATAGAGATAGAGGAGAAGAGTAAGAACACATATATTACCGCAGCAGGAGCCTGTAATACTTCTTTATAAAAGCTTCCTGCCTACTACTTCTTACCTTTAGGATTTTCTACACTACACAGTACTACATACAAACAACTTACATACAAATAATATAATGCTTAGACTATTTTTTCCTCCTTTAATACAAAGACTAATAGCTTATATTAAGTAAAGTTAGACCTTACTAAGTTACTATACTAGAAGCTATAGTAGTAGATCACGAAGCTAGCGTTTACTGTCGTTAAGCGGCCACCTCTGTCAGTCGAAAAGGAGCTAGTGGCGATAGTCCCTGTGGTAGTCGAGTTGGTGCAGAGGTCAGAATGTGACTGTAGTCAAGACATCTTTGATGCGGTAGAGCGCGTTTATAATTACTTTTAAATTTTTTGTTCTACTACTATAAATTCTTTAGAGAGTAAAAATACTTCTATTTATTTTTATTTTGAAGTTATTTTAATTTTTAAAAAGGACTTTATTAATTTTATTAGCAAGAGTAGTTTTTATATATTAATACAAAATAAAATTAGCTTATATTCTAGCAGCTTTTTATAAAAATATAAAGGCCTATATAACTGCGTTATTATTATTAATCTTACCATGTTTCCTAGGTTTGTAGCTAACTTAGTATATAGCTAAGAATTTTCTTCTTATTTTTTCTCTAAGTATATCTCTAGAAGTATTATAGTTACTTAGCTAACTCTAAAGTCTATTTAAAGCTCTATGTTTATTCTTTAAATTAAGCTACTAACTGCCTATTTAGGCCTAGTAATACTTAAGCTACTAAGCTTTTAGTTCTAGCGCTTTGCTTAAGCTTTAATTCTTACTTCTTATTAATAATATTTGTAATAAATTATAAAAACTTTATAAGTTATAAGTAAGTACACAGTAAAGCTATATGTAACCTTAATTTAGCGTGCAGTATAGAGAATAAGAAGAAATTAAAAGTAAAATATAAACGCTTAAAATATATACTATTTAGCTTTAATATTATAAGTATAGATATATAAGCGTTAAAACTCTCTATATACTTCTATAACATACTTATCTTTAGTATAGTATTATCTTATAGCTATAGGTATTAAGACTATAAAGTTATAATTTTATACGTTATTTTGTATTAAAATTTTAAGAGCTAATATATGTCTAAATTACTTATATATAGTATAGAGCGGTGACAAAAAAAATAGATTAAAAAAGTTATTATTTTTAAAGCTTTATATTTAGCAATAAATAGGCAGAAAGCTGTGTAGCTTTTTACTACCTAGTTATAAATAAAAAAGAAACGTTTTTAGCTTTTAAAGTAAAGTATATTAGCACTACTATTAAAGAGTTTATTTCTAAGTTAGAGTAGTCTTTCTATTTATAGAAGAAAACTACCTCTACTTTACGCGCCTAAAATTTTAGATTTAAATACTTATAAAATAACTTATTTAATAAAATAGTTTAATACTTTACTACTTTTAATAAAGAAAAACGCAATTCTTTTATTAAACTAAACAAAGATAGTAAACTAGTATATAGCTTAGGACTTTTATAAAAGCCCTTTCTTTAATAATATTAGAGTTTATAGCTGTATTACACTAGTCTTCTATCTAATTTACCTTTAATACCTGCTTGCGCTACTTTAAGCACTTCTAGATTCTTATCTAAAACTTTAGCTTCTAATAATAAGCCTTTACTAAATACTTGTTTTAAGTGTAGAAAGCTTAGTTACTTTACAAGTAATTGTACTAGCCCTTAAGTAAAAGAAATTAAAATTAGATAGAAAAGATACTTAGAAGCTGTAGAACATTACTTAGACTAGAAATAGAAGGGAAATAAAAACGCCTAAGACAACGCTCTAGCCTAGGCCTATATAAGTATAATCTTGCTAATTTTAATTTATTCAACTTGTTAAGAGGAAAGTATTTATAAATTTCTACTATTTTTTATTTAAAGAGGTACAGTACTTAGTTACAATTGTTAATTAATACTAGAGCTTAAAGTTTTATATTTCTAAATTCTTTTATTATTTATACTCTTTTTTCATTACTTTAGGTTCTTATTTAAAAACTGCTTTTTAAGGTCTTTATAAAAGAATTTTAGAACTAGATTTAGACTAAAGTAGATAAGCATATCTATCTTTATATTTTAATTAATAGTAGAAAAATTCTAAACTAATTTTTTATTATTATAGACTTAGGTACGCAACATTGTATTATAAGAATTAAACAGCTTTAGCAATTGAACTTATTACTATATATAGTTTAGAACTAAATTATGTAGCCTATAAAATATCTTGCTATATATAATTCTGCCTTTCTTATTCTTATATAGTTAAAAGAACCTACTAATAATAAGTTTGCAGAGAATAATATCTAGCGTAAAAACGCGCTATAAGAGAAGAATAAATACTAAAAAAAGTAAAGCTTTATAATAATTTCTATATAAAGAATTTATAAGTTTCTTTAGCTTTTTAAAGCTTATTTTAACTTTAAAGTTACTAATCTTAAACTAGATCTTGTCTATTTAAACTTTACCCTACGTATAGCTATTATTTTAGTAAATGCCTTTTATTATTTAGTAAAAGAGAAAGAAAACAAGTTCTTTATAATAAGTTTTTATAAAATTAATTATTTGTTTAAAAACTATATAGAACTTAATAATCTTAATAATATTAAATTAATTTAGAACTAACTTCTATCTATTTACTACTTATATTAAGACGTGTTTAGCAAAACTATAGTAAACTAACTGCCTAAACACTACTTATACAACTATAAAATTATTTTTACTAAACTACTTTTAAATTAGTTTAGTTTTCTATATAAGTAGAGCACTAAAGAACTTAAAGCTACTAAGATGTTTGTAATAGGTAACTTTAAAAAAGAATATATTCATTCTAGTAATTGCTTTTTTACCTCTTTTATATTTTATATATAGTAGCTTAATAGAGATATTTTAATTTGTGTTAATTATCGCAAACTTAATATAATTAGTTAAAAAAACTTATATCTAATTTTATATATCAATAAGCTATTAGCTTATATATATAAAGCTTAGCTTCTTACTAAGTTAAATATACGCATAGCTTTTAATAAGATTAGAATAAACCTAGACTATAAAGAGTACACTACTTTTAAGACCTAATATAAAATATATAAGTTTACAGTTTTACTATTTAAATTATGTAACAGCCCTGCTACTTATTAACGTTATATAAATTATGTGTCAATTAAGTATCTTAATAACTTTTATATAGTCTACTTACACAACATCTTTATTTACTCTAAATTAGAACTAGAACATGTTCTCTACGTACAAAAAGTACTAGAAAGACTACAGTAAGTAGGCCTTTAAGTTAATATTAGAAAGAGTAAATTCTATATTATAAAGACATAGTACTTAGGCTATATCTTAATAAACTAAGAGCTAGAGGTAGATCTCAATAAGGTAAAACCCTTTAACAACTAGGCACAACCTATAACTATTATAAATATAAAATAATTCTTTAAGTTTATAAAGTTCTACTAGCAATTTATACTAAAATATTTATATATTACTAAACTACTTCTTACACTCTAAAGCTTTTTAAAGCTATTTATATAAAATTTAAATTATAAGGAGGCTTTTAGAAAGTTACAAGCTATATTGCTAGAAATTTCTACTTTATACTATTATTACTCTAAATATAATACTAAAGTAAAGACTAACGTATTAGATAGTGTTGTTGTAGGCACACTTTCTTAAAAACAACTAGATAAGAAATAAAATTCAGTAGCATTATTTAGTAAGGTTCTATCTAGGTCTAAACTAAATTAAAAGATTTAAAATAAAGAACTTTTTGCTATTGTTATAGCGTTTAGTAAGTAGCAAGCTAAACTAGTATTAGCCTACTTTAGAATTAATGTGTGTTGCGGATTCAATCTCTAGGTATAGTTGCTTGTTCTACTATCAACTCAGAGGTAGAGGTCTCTGCCTTCTACTTGTTTGTAGTAAACTCAGAGGCAGCCTATTCTAGGCTTGTAACCTAGAGATTGAGGAGGAGGCGGAAGTAGAACAATAAGAATACGAGAAATAAATTAGAGACTAGGGGAAGAGAGTAATTTGAGTCTTATTATTGTATTGTACAACTGCTTAATTAAATATTGTAATTCTCTTAACTCTCTCTTTTTTTTCTAACTACAAGCCAAACTACAGTCTATATATACCTGTCACTTGCATTCTAGAAAGATCTGTACTTACGCAATAGCTTGCGTACAAGTAGCTTAATCTCCAACAATGTGTATTTAGACTATTATTTACTTAAGTACTTTATAACTATAAAGGTCCTAAACGCTAGGTAAGTACGTTAGGCTAAGAAACTTGCCTTATTTTTCTTCTACATCTAATACACCCCTAAGAAGGATAACGCCTACGCAGATATCCTTTTGCGGCGCGAGTAAGATATAAAAAACTTAAAGTTACTAAAACTAATAATTATTTATAAGTACTACTTAGACTGCACTAACTAGATAACTAAATTAACTCTAGCTTTACTCTTACTTTTATTACCTAACTTTACGCTTAGATTTTGTTTTTACGTATAGTTAAAGCTATCTTAAAGCTTATAACATTAAATTTACTAAAATTAAACAAATTTATTTTACAAACAAATTATACTACGTTTAAAAAAGAGTGTAACTTGTTGCTAAATAAGTACTAAATTAAAAATAAAATACTTTTATACTTAAACTACCTTTATATACTACTTAACTTTATACTCTATACTTAGATGATCTAGGAAGTACACAACTAGGTTTTCTCTACTTACTTTAGCACTATTAAAACTTATTAGTTAATTGCCTTGAAATCTTACTAGAAAGGTATAGAGGCTATCTACAAAAGGTATATATAGAACTATATAGTCTATTATAAGGCATATTTAAAATAAACTTCAATTCTTAGAATAACTTACTTTTTACTAATTTTTAATTGTCTAATATAACACTTGTATATTAACTTTAAGGAATTCCTACTAAATAAAGCTAGTTATAATTAGATTATAGTTGTAATTAATTATCTATTTAAATAGGCTATCTTTATTCCTTGTTTTCAGATAATTAACATAAAAAGTATAGCTAAATTATTTATTTAACAAGTATACTAATTTAGCTATACACCTAATACTATAATTTTTAACTAAAGACTTTAGTTTATATTTAGTTTTTAGTCTAAGTTCTATTAGATTTTACGCGTTAAGGTTAAACTATAAACAGCCTACTATAAAGAGACTAACAGTTAGATAAAGATTATAAATAAATATATTAACTAGAGACTTTAGCTATTTATATCTTACTACTAAAACAACTAGAGTAGACTAATGCGTTTAATTAATAGAGCACAAATTTCTTTACTTTATTTTACTCTAGGTATATTTCTATATTAGATCCTTTACAGATTTAATCCTAGACAAAGCTAGGACTAGAGGCAGCTAGCTAATTCTTTTACTCTAACTAACAAAATAAACTACAAGAACGTGTTAGCTATAGCTACTTAAAGACATAATATTTAAAAAACAGCACAAACTTCTTTAAAGAAAGCTTAAAATTAAATATAAACTATAGTAAATTATTACTACTACCTAATTAATCAGGACGTTAAAAATAAAGTTTTTTTAAATATAAAGAACCTTGCAACTAATTGCCTAAGCTAAAAACTATTAGCTAAAGAAAAAGATCTATTTAAAGTTTTGAAAAAAGTTAGCTACTTATATTACCTTAAGTTACTAGAGAAGTCTTAGATTTACAACGTCTTTGTACTAAAACTATTATATAAAGATCTTTAGGACCTACTTCTTAAATAAGAAGTTTTAAGGCTAGCTCTTACCTTAATTTAAGGCGTAAAAAAATAAGAAGTTAATAAAATTCTTACTAGCAAAGTATATTACTTAAAGTTAAAATACTACATTAGCTAGGTTAAATATAACTTAGACTTAACTTAGTACCTAGCCTTAAATTTTATAAAAGCTTTTTATAAACTTAAAGCCTTTTATAAAAAGAACTTTACACGTTTAAGTCTTCTAAGGTCTTTAGCAAAGTAGATTATAGCCTAAAAATAAAAAAAAAGATATAACTTTACTACAAGACAACAATATATAAGAAAAAAAAAGATATTACTTTACTACAAGATAACAATATATAAGAAAAAAAGAAGAAAATTTTTAATAAGTATTTAGTAATACAGCTAGTCTACTTTTAAATTTACTTTTAACTTTCTACTTTTTTACTCTTACTTAAAAATCTAGAGAGGATCACTCTTCTTCTCTATAAAAGGAAGAGAAGCTAGAGAAGAGCCTACTACTCTTCTCCTCCTCTTCTACCTCTCTCTAGAGGCGCTGCTTATTGTCCTCCTCCCCTAACAGAGCAACTAGACTACTACTACTAGTTCTACCCTAGCAAGTAAAGGCCTCTAAAGAGGTAACTTAGCTATTTAGTAAATAGACAGCGTGTTAAATTTTTAAAAGGACTTAGTAAGTTAAAACTAGAATTAAAGCTATAAACAGCTTTTTTTTTAGCTCTTTGTTACTTAGAGTTTTTTAGCTAAGACAAAAGCTACTGCCTACACCTACTTTTTAGTAAAAAAGTAGTCCTCTATTAAATTCTCTCTATACTCTACAGCAGTAAGGAGGTCTATAGTAGTAAAAAGTTTAAAAAACTCCTTTTTAATGTACTTTAGCACCTATCTAAGTTAATTTTAAGTTTAAAGAAGTAAAACATATTAAACTTATAAAAAAGCACTTCTTCTTTTACTATGCGCATTAAGCGTATTTTTTAGACGTTTTAGAGTTAAACTAATATTTAACTTTAAAAATACCTTGCGCGAAAGCGCGCACTAACTACAGGCAAATAAAGTAATACGCCTTTAGTAAAGCTTTTAAAGGGCAACGTAGTAGTATAGTGTGTGTATATATATATGTGTGTGTATATATGTATGTGTGTGGTGTTTTAGAGAAGCAAAAAAAATTAAACACAACGTGTTGTTATAATATTAAAATAGTAAACGCTTAAGGCTAGTCTAATATTACTTTAGGTTGTAGTTGCAGTAACTACTTATTAGAAGTCTATAACAACAACAAAAGACATTATAAGGTTAACAATAAATAAATAACAAATATATTAAAGAATATACACAGCTACAGGACTAGCTAACTACTAGAAGGGGGGGTAGTGTAATAAACACGTTACAACTCTATTATCCTTACTATTATCTTAAGATCTTACCTATATTGGACTTACTCCGGTCCTAGCCTAGAGCTTAGGTATAAAGACAGCTTAGGACCTATAGTTGCTCTATAGATTTTTAATATTCTCTTGTACAAGGCCTATAAGTGTCTTATTTAAATTAAGGCTTATTTGTAGATCACAACGCACTCCTATATGCCTTGCCGTAATCCCTTCTGCTAATTCTGATCTGTAAGTCTTGCCTGCGCCGTTACAGCTATATCTTTATATTAAACTTAGCTGCAATTATAATTGCAAGCTTAAAGAATCACGCGGCTAGTATTGCTATATATAGTAAGTATAGTAAGTTCTTTACTTAAAGGTTTTCTCTTACTACAAGACGTGCTTTATATTTAAGAAAGTAGCTATTTTTATTAAGCTTGTAGGTAAATACTTATTTAAGAAAAAAAGGCTTAAAGTTCTCTAGAATCTTCTTTTCTATCTAGGTGCCTTTTAAAAGTAGTGTATTAATCTCCTTTTAGCTAGCTTATTCAAATAGAGTCCTATGTTAGTAGTTGTAAAGGTCTTTCTATTTATTCGGAAGCTTTAGAAGATTGTTAAAGTGTATTTAAAATTCATTAATCTTTCTAAAAGCTACTGCTATTATAGCGTAGACTATAATTAACTTTCTATTATAGTCTTAAGATTAAGAGAGTAGTGCCCTAAGCTTAAAAGCTTTTAAGAGATTATATAACAGGTAGTGTATACCTTCACCCTCTACGTTGGAACTACGTTAGTTTTTATTTTTTAGCCTTAAAAAACTCCTTATAGGAGGTCCTTATACTTTCTTTTTATAAGGTCTCTTTGCTAAAGAATTTTAAGAAGCTCTAGTTAGTATTGTAAAATTCTTAGTACCGCGCTAAGCGTTTTTAAAAGTAATCTCTACTCTCTCTTAAGACTGTAAAAGTCTCTACACGTCTATTAAGCTTAATCTACTAGTAGTTTACAATTCCTAAAAGCTAAGCAGCTTATTACTACTACTTATAGCTATTTAAGCTTAGGTGCCCTGCTTTAGCATTTACGCTTCTAGTAAAAAAGGCACTAGCGTTGCCTTAAGCGTTAGTAGCTATCCTAAAAAACGTTTCTACTTTACAATAATTCCCTAAATAGTGTTAGCCTAACGCTTCTTATATATTTTTAGCGTACTGCCTATTAAAGACTATAATAGGCCTTTTACAGTTTCTGTTACTAGCTAATTACTTATTAGCTGTAAGGCCTTCTATGTTGTTACCCTTATTTAACTAATACTAGTAAGCTGCTTAAGTACTTTTTTAGCCTTACTAATTTTATCTTTATTAAAAGTGTTTATTAAAAGTACTACGTTCTACTTAGGCAGCTTATAAGCTTATCTTTAGTAGTATAGCGTCTTATTAAATATAATGTTACGTATTGTAATAGCTTAGTTAAGCGCTAGGACCTATATATAGTATATATTAGAGGCTCTATAGCCTACTAAGTAACTAATATAGTCCCTAGAAAAAGTCTTAAAGCTCTTTCTATATTGCCTAGCCGCTTTATCTTTATTTAAGAGATAGGCGCAGCAGCTATAAGCATATATATTACTGTAATCTAGTTTGATATTAGCTGTAAAGCTCTTAAGAGGCTTAGGCTTATAGTACTTAAAGTACCCCTTACTCTATTACTTAAAGAGCTTGTTTAGTAAGCGCAAGCTATGCGCGTGAAAAAGACTTATATTATAAAGCTAGGCTATAGCCTTAATAATATTTAGCTAAAGTTTTTTAAGCAAGTTTACGCTTACTTTTATTTTAATAAATTTTATTATTAGCTCTTGTCCCACTTATTTAGCAGCTCTATTTAGTTTATGTGTATTTAGTAAAGAACGCTTAATAGTAATACTATATTCTTTATACTATGCTTAGTACTGTAACGTCCCTCTCTAAAAGAGCGTTAATAAATTGTTGTCTTATGTAATTTTAACTATCTAGAGCTTATAATAAGCTTTTAGTAAAGCTTTAAATTTATAAAAAGCTTTTATAATCTCTAAAAAAAATTTACCTAAAAAAAATATATATAAAGCTTGCTACTAAAGGCGTCCTTAATTACTTGTATTTATTGCTCTCCTAAACGGTCTTAAGGCATATTAAATAGATCCTATAAGATTCTCTAGTATAGTTAAGAAGAGAGCTTCTTTAGTTGTCTTAAAATAACTTATTTTGCATAAGTTAAAGTATAGTGCTTACACTTAACTTATACTATTTCTCTAATTCTTACTCTCTAAGCTACGTTAATAAGCGCTTTTAATGCCTTAAAACCTAAATGCTCTACTTAAGTATACTAAAGGTTCTCTAAGTTACTCTTTAGATATGTTACTTATAAGCTTCTAACTACAGGCATTACATTTATAATAAGCTTAAAAATAGAAAATAAAGGCTTATATTTAAAGAATAAAAAGTTATAACAGCGATTAAGCCTTACTAGTATAACGTATCTACCTAGTGTGCCTTAGCAGAGAGTATTATCTAGGCCTAGGTACTAGACTCCTTTTTTATGTAGGCGAGCTTCTAAAATAATATTAAAATAAAAACCTTTAATAACTACTATATTTATAAGTATAAGGTTCTTAGTTTTTTTACTATGTATTTTATTTAGAACTTGTTGTAGGATACAAATTCTTTAGCTACTAATAAAGAAAGCTTAAGTACCTGCCTCTACTGTCTCTACTTTTCTAGCGGGTACAAAAAAGCCTAGTACAAGCAATTCCCTGCTGTTTATCAGGTGTAACACGGCCTTACTATCTATTATAGTACTCCTTAATAGTATATAAGCATTAAAATTACTAGTGTAGTATATACCTAGGCTGTTGTTCTCTTTAAGAAGCGCTAGATTAATTAAGAATATAACTATACTGCTTAAGAAAGGCTTTAATTTACTTCTTTCTTTCTAAAGAAGCTTATGTCTAGCTTTAATAAGCTTTTTATAAAAATCTTTGTACTAGTTAGTATGAAAGTAGTTTAAAATTTTCTTAGCTTTTTATTTATTAATATTGTAGTTAACTTTTAAGCTAGCTTTAATTGCTGCTAAAAATACATTTCTTTAGTGCTATCTTTATAGAAGTACTTATTGTTGGAGATTAAGCTACTTAGCTGTTTCTCCACAGGATCCAGGTGCTCAAAATCACACCTAGAATCTACAATCAACCTACGATCAA
>WBOK01000643.1:0-21553 GCA_009289805.1 Alternaria gansuensis
CAACCACTGGTCAGTGCGACCCAACCACAACCACAACCACTAGTTAGTGCGACCTAACCACAACCACAACCACTGGTCAGTGCGACCCCAACCCAACCTATACCCACGCGTGGGTACCCACGACCCATTTACCAGCCTAAGAGCGATAACGCAATTAATTGCAGAGTATCTAATAGTTAAATAGTTATTCGCTTGCTTAGAGAAGCTAACCTATTAATACTTAAAGGCTTAAGACTTTTTAATTCTAATAAGTCTTACAACTTATTACTAGTCTAATAATTTATGCTTAAAGACTTTAGAACGCTAGCTAATTATAATAAAACCTTTTCTTAGAGCAAGTAAGTTGTAGACAATAAATTATTTTATAATTTAAGATCTTAAGTCTTAGATAGTAGACAAAGTAAGTAATTATAAGCTTAACTTTTACTTACTAGACGTAGTGCTAGAATTACTAGCAAAAGCCTAGATTAGCTTACAAATTATTATTTTTTACTACGTAAGCTATGTAGCAGGCGTGAGTATAAAGATGTAACTTAAAATCTTAATAACTAACTAAAAAATTAAAGCATAAGTAGTATTAACGCATTAATTATTGATTATAAAAGTATATTATAAAGTAATTTTTATAATACTTACCTGCTAGATGTGCAAGCAACTTAAGAAGACTAAGCAAGCTATAAAACTCTTAATTATATAGTTATAATAGCTTTGCTTACTAAGTATAAACTAAATATTAGAAATACTTAACTATATTTTTAATAGTCTACTTGAACTGCGAAAATTATCAAAGTAATTACTTTAGCATTTTATAAAGGCCTTGTTAAACAATACTAGCAAGTAAGAAATTAATCAATTAAGTAGTAATAAGACTTAAAACTAAAATCTCAAAAAAACAGGCAGTTAATTAACAAATAATTATTAAGTATGTTTCGAGACATGAATTTAATTAGTATAGCTTAGTTTTTGAATATAAGGCGTAGATTTTTGTAACAGGTAATTTTTAAAAAAAGAACTTAATAAATTTTATAAATGCTGCTATGTTACCAGCTAAGTTCTTATAAGCAGCAATAGCTATTACTACTAAAGATAACTTAGAATTTAAGTAATATAGTATTGTAGAAGCATTTCTTAATATATTAATTATAACAAACAACCTAGTAATAAATAAAATAGTAGATAGCTTATAAAAGCTTAGAAAGTGCATATAGCTTAACTGCGTACTATATAAACTATAAGACTCGCTATTTTTATAGTATAAAGAGTTCTTAGAATTACTAAAAGAGATTAGACTAATTACTTTACTAAAGGAGCCTTGCCTATTTTTTACTTAAGAAAAGAGAATGCTAGTTTTGTTTTATATAGATAATATCTTACTGGTCTTCGCAACATTTATTAGTAGAAGGTAATAAATCTATAGTTAAAGATTATAGGCAAGCATAAGAAATAAAAAGAAAAAATAGATGAATAGTTTTTTAGTATCTAAAGAATTGGAAATTATAAGAAGTAAATAATTACGCTTATATATAATACGAATACTAATAGACTTGCGAAGAAGTTAAATCTAAAAAATAATAGATTTTTTAAAACTTTACTACTATTAGAGAAGCTAATTAGAAACACTAGCAAAGCAACTGTAAAGAAAGTCCTTAGAGAATCTAAGAGTTAGTTCTTAAGAGAAAAGTAAGTGCGATAGACAAGGTTATATACTAGCACGATTAGAAGATTAATGTAATAGTATAACGTAAACCACCACCAAGCTAGTTAACCCACTAAGCTAGTTAAAAATGCTTAGCAGTCCTAACTTATGTTACGCATCTTTAATTTTATTGCTATTAAACAAAGAGCCTGCGTACGTCGTGCTTACATTAGATTTAAAAGATATCTTTGTATTTTTTGTGCACGTGCGCGTGTTATGCCTAGTCTTGCTATAGTTCCTACAGCGCCGTACAGCTAGTTAGGCTAGTTCTTAATTACTACTACTATAAGCCTTCTTTAATTACTAAGGCCCTACAGACGCCTTAGCAGCTACCTACGCTGTAGTAGTCCTATACTTTATTATACTACTATGCTAGATATATTTACGTTTACGTGTTTTTCTTTTAGTTATTACTACAAATTACTTTTTAAGCTTAGAAATTTATGCTGCTTAAAGCACGTTTTAGTGTAGCATTAATTCTTTACTTTTTATAAGCTAAGAGAAGCTAGCCTAGGCTACAATAAGCAACTAAGTAAAAGCCCTACGTACAAGCTTCAACTAAAATTTAAAGTTATAAGTATTGCTTAAAGTTTTTAACTGCTATAGCATTTTGAAAAAAAGAAGTTTTAGTAAAGTATACAGCTATACTTTAAAGCAATTTAATACTACTTACGCGTTAATAAAAATTAGCCTTAACACCTTAAAAGCCTTATAGTAGTTCTTCTTTATAAATATATTATAAAATGCGTTCTTAAAAGCAGAAAAAATACTTTTTTTATTAATATAAAAAACGCGTTAGTGTGCTAAGTCTTATACACGCTAAAAGTACTTACGCTTTAACAGTAAAAAAGTAAACTATATCAAGTGGCTAAAGAATATGTAAGAAGTAAAGTAGTATATAAAAAGTAAAAATCTTATATTTAAAGCAATAGTTCTTAAAAATCTAGTTAAAGTAGCTTTTATAGCTGTCTAAAATAAGCAGCTAGTATACTTCTACCTAGCGCGTCTTTATATACGCGTTAAAGTGCTTTAACTACTCTAAACTAAGCGTGCTGTTAGTCTAGCTATTCTTAAAAACTAAGAGCTTCTAATTATGTAGTATATTTGCCTTCTTATACTACGCTAAAATATAGACGCGTCCTTTATAAATAAAAAAGAGTAAAGTTATATACTTAGCAGCATAAATACTTTTAATAACTATAACTTACTTATAATTACCTAGCTAAATAAGCTTACGATAAGTGCGTCTTTCTACACTAGTAACAACCTTTATTAAGCTAATAACGCTTATCTAGAAGCCTATTTTATTATAATTATATATATTATTGCTGTAGACGCTGCACTTAGCTTTAGTATCCTCTACTAGCTTAAACTTCACGCTAAATGTCTTTAGATCTTCTTATAGTATTTTTTATTTATTTTATACTTAATTAAAGCTTTGGCCTTTTAAGACAACCTTTTGATATAACCACACATTTTGTAGACACCTTTTTAGTAAAAAAGGATTTATTGCTAACAACAGGTATCCGGGCTTATGCCCCCTTGTTTAGCATTCGGCACGCAATTAGTGTGTCGCTCTAGCATGTTCAGACGGAAACAAAGATGCGCGATATCCCTCTAACTAACTGTTTTAACTAATAACTATTTACTAATAACTACAACTTCTGTTGTCTCTATTACTATTCTAGCAGTGTTGTAGTTGCAGCGTTTCTAGCATGCGCTTATACTTAGATGTAAATATATAACAACAGCGTTACTATCTAAGTATAGCTCTCCTATTTCTAAAGGCGACTTATAAAATTCTCCTACTTATTAGTTTATTCTAGCTACTTAATAGCTATTTTAACACGCTCTTGCTTCTTATAAAGCTACTATAAAGTCTCTCTACTAAAGTTGTATTTACGCAGGAGGAAAATAGTAAAATAACATACTATTACTATACTTAGGCTATTAATATGCGTAATGTATTTAATAGACTTGCTGCTAAATAAGCTTTTTACAACTTCTATTATAGCTTTAACATCTATAATACTAGACGCATTAATAAAGTGTTAATAAATAATAAAATTTAACTTTTACATCTACCTAATTACTATAAAAGCTACTGCTAACAGCTCCTTTTTAACTAATTAGAAAGGCTTCTTAATAAAAGTAGATGTAGGCTTTGTAATCTACTACTATAGCTTCTTGTATAGTAGCTTAGTAAGGTCTAACTTTACTTAATATAAGCTATTAGTTTTTATGTTAAATAGAAAGAAGAAAAGTTTAAGTATTATATTATTTATATATAAGTTGTTTGTATGCAGTACTATATAGTATAAGAAATTCTAAAAGTAAAAAGTAGTAAGTAAGAAGCTTTTATAAAGTATTATAGGCTTCTACTATAGTAACGTACGTGTTCTTACTCTTTTTTACTTCCTTTACCTCTATCGCAATTTTGTTGCTAGCTATAGGCTAGTAATTGCTGTTAAACATGTTTTAATCAGTGTTATTTTTTAGTACTTTTAGCAAATTTTTTAACCCTAATTTTGCTTAGTAGTCTAAGCTTTTCTACTTTAAGCGCTTAGCGCGTAGACTTTATCTACTTACTGTTTAAATTTTATTAACTATATATAATCTTTTTTTGACTTTTGCAACTAATTAGTAGAGGGTAGCTGCTTTTTACTTTTTTAGAAAACTTGTTTTAACTACAACAACAACTACCACCTTTAATACCTTAAAAATAAATACTTAATTAAAAGCTATTTTAAGCTTATTTAAGCGTATTATAAAGCGCTTAGCTTAGTATTTACTAACTAGCTTACTACTACGTACACCTAGCACTTTATTAGCTATATCTACTACTTTATATAGCTAGAGTGCAAATTCTTATAAATTAAAGTTAAAAATATATTAAATATTTATCTACTTTTTAGTTGTAGTAAGCTTATAGCTATTAAGTTATATACTAGGTTAAAATAAAATTCTATTACATTAGCTAGTTAACGTTAAAGAAGGCACCTAAAACGCCTTAGCAGCGAGTTAGAGGCTTTTAAATTAGTAGCAATTATAAGCAGAAAGCGTAAGTAAAATTCTACCTTCTTAGTTAGAGAGCTGCATGTTCTATTGTTAATTTATGTCGCGTTTGTTAGGGGAGTAGTGCTGCTAAGCATTTTTAACCAGCTTGGTGGGTTAACTAGCTCGGTGGTGGTTTACGTAAATAAATAATATTAAGTATACTGCACAATAATATACTACGCCAATAAATGTATAATTTAAGTAAGAATTATAATTATAAGTAAGAACGCTAAGTAATTTAGATATTAGACAATATACTAATCGCCCTACTTTAATAATCTAGTAGCGAAGGTTGAAGAATAAGAAGCTAAAGAAGTAAAAAGTACTAATAAGCGCAAAAAGTTATGATAGCATAACAATAAGCTTGATTATAAGTTTTATAAGAAGAAAATATAAGAAGTATAAAGCAGACTAAGACTAGTGCTACTACTTAAACTTATAAGCAGATAAGTGTCTAGTAAACAGGTGTTACTTCTAGAAACCTAAAAAAGGAGCAATCTACTACTAATCTTTATAAACGTAATGCAAGGATAAACACGACTGCTATTAATAATAATTTAAAAAGGCACGTTAGATAGATAACTACTACTATATCACTTTATTATTAAATACTTATAAGGTAGCAGACTACTAAATTTATTTATTTTTATGGTATTAAAGGTGGTGGTTGCTGTTGTAGTTAAAATAGGTTTTCTAAAAAAGTAAAAAGCAGCTGCCCTCTACTAATTAGTTGCAAAAGTTAAAAAAGGATTGTGTGTAGTTAACAAAGAGTGGATAAGGTCCACGCGCTAAGCGCTTAGAGCAGAAAAGCTTAGACTACTAAGCAAAATTAAGGTTAAAAAATTTGCTAAAAGTACTAAAAAACGACACTAATTAAAACGTGTTCAACAGCGATTGCCAGCCTATGGCTAGCAACAAGATTGCGATAGAGGTAGAGGAGGTAGAGGAGGGTAAGGACACGTACGTTACCGCAGCGGGAGCCTGCAATACTTCATAAAAGCTCCCTGCCTGCTGCTTCTTTACTTAATTTATAAAGCAAAGAAGCTAGAACTAAATATATAAGCTCTAAGGAAAAAAATACTTTACTAAAACTTTTATAAAAGCTTTTATTATAATAATAGCTACTTAATGTACTAGAGCAAAAAGTATAATGCAGGCTACTTTCCTAGAAAAAGCAAAAGCAAGCAAGTAAAAAACAAAAATACTACTAAAGACAAAGCTACACTAGTAAAGGCATACTAAAAACAACTCTAAGAAAAGAATAAAATACTAATATTCAAGTAGAATGTTTACTTACAACTATATTTTTATAATGTTAAAATATATAGGCGCTTATAAATTATAAAGCTGTAGAAATAATAATCTCTCTACGAGTAGTAAAGAAATATATAATACTATATTAAGTTAAACAAGAACTTATTCTAAGATCATTAGCAAATAAGAAACTTACAGAATATAAAGACAGTATTTTATAGTTAATCACTAAGTTAACAATGCTATAAATAGCAGGCATAAAGTGCTAGAAGAATACTAACATTATAGATTTAAGAGGACTAAACATATTAATTAGTAATAAATAGCTGAATGCATATAACCCTGCTATTAATTAGCAAGAAAAAACAATACTTAAAAGAGAACTTATACATAAAGTTGCTAGAGTATGTTAACAGAAATGCTTAATTAATTAAAGCTCTGATTAAAATAATAGATTTAGTAAGTTTCTACTATGTTAAATTAAAACAATCCCTGTAAATCTCTTTCAAGAAAGAAAGGTTTATTAACTAAAATAAGTTATAACTATAAGAAGACAACTTTTACTACTAAATATACCAAGAGAGCGTTGTACTAACAAGTCTAGAGAATTTTTAAAAATAAGGCTATAGAGCTAGTAATCTAGTAAAATTAAAATTTAAGAGTTATTTTACATAATAGAGCTAAGCTAAGCATATAACTAATACACTTAATATTGCTTAAGTATAATGCTAAGCTAAAGAATTACATCTAGAAGAATCCAAAAAAGGAATTTGTCTTACTAGAATTAGGCTTAAAAGCTTTACTTATTTTATTTATAAAGAATTTGAATAAAAAGAAGTAGAAATATATTAACAATAAAAGATTAAACAGCATAACATAGAAAAACTAGTCTTATTTACTACTAATAATAAAGCTCACAAACGAGCTTCAAAGAGCTAAGTAGTTTATAAAATTTAATATTTAAAATCTTGCTTACTAAATAAGGACTTAAAATCTTTCTTACGAAAAAAGGATTTAGAAAATTGGTTGTAAATAAAAGCATTTAAAACAGAGAATAAACTATTGAAATATATAGTTATGCTTTTTCAATCAAGCTATGCACTAGTTATCTTTTAATCAGTTATTCACAACGCACTTTATAAGTATTTTAATATCTTTAACACAGCGTACCTAGATAACGTAATAGTATACTCTAGCAGAATACTTAAAAAACATATAAAGTATATTAAGAAAGTATTTAGGAAGCTTAAGAACTATAAGCTATACATGTAGCTAAAGAAGTATGAGTTCTATAATAAGAAAACAGAATTCTTAAGCTTTATAATATTAACAAAGACAGTTAAAATAAATTTAAAAAAGATTATAGCTATATAAAGAAAGCTAATACTCAAAATAGTTCAAGACGTGCAATTATTTCTAGACCTTACTAACTATTCTTAAAAGTTTATTAAGAATTACTTAAAGATCACTATACATCTTTTAGAGATTATAAAAAAAGAATTAAAAACTAGTTAAAAAAAATAATCAAAACGTTTAATTGAATTAAATAAATATTCTTTAAAGCACTTATACGAGAAATATATAGCTTAACATAAAACACGTAAGTTAAGACTAACGCACTAGAATATATGCTTAGAGCTGTATCATAATAGTAGTGTATAAACAAAAAATAAAGACTCACGTTCTACTGTTTAAGAATTTTTTGTCGAAGCAGACTTAACTAAAATATTAATGATAAGAATCTAGTAAAAGTAGTTCATACTTTTAAATAGTAGGAGGTCTATTTATTAAAACTACTATACTAGATTAATGTTTTTACTAATTACTTAAACTTAGCAAGGTTTATTGAATAAAGAAACTTAACTAATAACAAGTTTAATCAGCTAAAATATTAGCTTATGTCGCAACGTGTATATGTATCCTCTAGCCGGAACACGATTCATCGATCAGTTGGTATTTTGTTTCCAACAGTTATGAGCCCGGTGACAGTTAAAGCTGCGTCAGCGCTTTTAATGTAGTTGCTTACCTAGGTGGGTAACCACAAGCGAGAAAGCGGCAAAAAGATAAGCCTAGGGAATACAACACAGACAGCCCAACAAGGTAGATCCCTTGTAGGGTCGGTGCGCTAAGAGAGCGCCAGAGCCAGTGTGCTAGTAGCCTAGCCCTCCGCTTAAGAGAGCGCCAAGAGAAGAGCCTGCATGTGCTCTTAGGTAGATTGACTAGCAGTGGGCACTGCTAAATAATACACTGCGCTAGAACACTTAATGAAGTAGTAGATGCTCTAAGCAGAAAATCTAACTTACGCAAAGAAAGTCACAGTACTAAGACAAAAGTCTGTTCGCCCGCACCGCACGGGCCACGAACACAGAAAATCTCATTTATTTCAACTTGACCTAACTCTATCAAAATAGCTCTAAGTAAAATTCTGAAAAGACAGAATTAATTGCAATTGTCTTAGTATTGTGTCCGGTACCCTCTTGCTTAACAAGCTGCGTTAATTCGTCACAGCATAGAGACGATAAGGCTGCGCACTAGTTTATTAGGTATACTAGCCCACGCCTTCTTCAAGCCCTCCTTAAACTTAACCTACTTACTTTCTAAGCCTCCTATATTATTAAGGTAAAGTTTGCGCTTTTATAGTTTCCTCTTAAGACTTTACTATAAGTGTTCTATCAAGTTTAAAATTAAGAGAGTAAAGTAGCTATTTAATAGTATTAATACTGTAAAGCTTTAGCTACTTTCTTAAGTAATAAGCATTATATATTAGTGCGTTATTTTATGTAAATAACTTGCCTAGTCTATAGTTATTATAAAAGCCTTTTTTTAAAGCGCCTTAGTGTAGCTAAGGCTTGTATAGCTGTTGCGCTTAGCTAATAGGTCGCAGGTTATAATTACCAGAGGACTACGCCCACCTCTACCCCCTAGGGCTATTTAAATTACGCCCTAAACTATAAAAGCTAGCTACTAGCTAGTATTCTTCTTCTCTATTATTTTATGCATTTATTTATTAGTTAGTAATTGCTAAACTTAGCAAGAATTGCGCTTAGAATTACAGGCAATACTATACTTATTACTAAATTTAATAGTAGTGTAGTCTTCATTAAAACCTACTTATTATAAAGCTTATTAATAGCAAATTCTAGCTTTATTTGCATTAATTTCTAGCCTCTGCGCAGCTTTATACTTAAAGTAGTTTGTACTTACAAGTACCTAACTAATTGTTTAATATAAGATACTGTTAAGGCCTGCAGCTGTACGTAGAGCGCTGTACTTAATTGTAGGATCTTTCTTAATAATAATAAGAAGCTAATAACAATCTCTACTAGGTAAAATAAGAGGGCGGCCTGTACAATTGTTTGTGGTGCAGTTAGTGGTCAATTTCTATTGCACAATAATCTTCTAAACAGCGCGTTGTAAGCAACTAAGAGTCTTGCTAATTTTGCACGTTAATACACTAGCCTTATACTGCGCTAAGATATACACGCGTTGCGCTTCTAATAATTCACCTCCGCGCATTTAATTGCCCGAAATTTCAGTGCTAAAAGACCTTATATTGATTAAGTTGTGTTATGGTGCAGAAGGTACCTATCTTGAGATCTCATATAGTTGTTCGGTCCGTGCGCTTAGCGCGAACAGACTTTTGTCATGTGACTGTATTAGAAACTCTATAATGCTATATTTAAAAAAACGCTAGACAGCAGTCTATATTATAACTAGCTAGAACTAGCTAAGCTAGATAAGGTAGCTAAGCAGGTAGAAATACTACAACAGTAGTAGCAGTAGAAAGTAGCTAACTAGTAGTTTAAGCTTAAAGAAAATACCTCTAATAAACTACTATAAGACAAAAGAGAGTATTAAAATGTAGTTTAAAAAAATAATATATATATACTTCTACACATGAGATTAAGTTTTATTAAGAAACTATATAAGTTCTTAGAATATAAATATATTGTAATTAAAGAAATAGTTAAGTAACTAGCTAAGGTGTTTACAATACTACACTTGCAAGTAAAAGTACAAGATATATTAAGCAACTATTTAGCATATTGCTAAAATAAGCTTAAAAAATATAAGCTTTACAGCTTATTACAACTTTTATAGCTACTAATAAAACTATAAAGTAGCGTAATAATAAACTTTATAGTGAAGCTTTTAAAGTTACTAGAACTAGCATTAGCTTAACTTTGCAACACTATTCTAGTACTTATTAATTAATTAACTAAGGCAGCAAAGTGTATACTTATAAAGAAGGCTATTATAGAAAAAAGCTATATATATAAAGTTATAAAGGTACTCGCATTAAAGTATAAAATACTTAGAAATTTATTACTAATAATAATACGCTATGTATGTTTAAGTATTAGAACATATTTCTAGCAAAAATAAGTATAAAGAAAAAGCTATTAACTAGCTTTTACCCTAAAATAGATAGCTAGACAGAATAGATAAACTAGAAACTAGAATAGAATCTAAGGATGTACGGTAATAAGCTATAAAACAATTAAGTTAATCCTTTGCTAACAGCATAATTAGCTTATAATAGTACGAGGTTAGTAACTATAAAGCACTTACTGCACCACGTAAACTATAAATATAAGCTAACTACTTACTAAAATCTAAACAATATTAAAAGTATTATAGTAGAAGTAAATAATAAAGCCGACTTGAAATAAAAGCTATACAAAGAATTAAGCAAAAACAGAGCTTCTAAAAACTTTATAATAGCTAAAGTAGCTAATATGTAAGAAGTTAAAGAACTAACTTTTAAAAAGAGAGATTAAGTTTTTCTATTATAATAGAACTTGAAAACTAAGCAACTAAATAAGGAACTAAATAACCTCTAAGTAGAACTATTTAAAATTCTAAAAGAAATAGGCATAGTAAACTATAAACTCCAACTGCTACTAAGTATACTCGTCTACTCCATCTTTTACAAAAAAAACTTTTAGAAAAAGTATCTTTAGATACTAAGCCAGCTACTAACATAGAGCTTTATAACAATAAGTAAAAGGTTAAAGAAATTAAAGTCTTATAAAAAATTAGTTATTGGTAGAAATATTTAGTCAAGTAGTAAGGATAGCTAAAAAGCTAAAACACTTAGAAACCTAAAAAAAAATTCCATAAACTGTAAGTTATAGGTACTTAAGTAGTATTAGAAATACCTAAACATGTAAAAACTAGGTCCTTAAAAAAAATTAGAAGAAAAATTAAAAAAAAATCATTAGCTTGTAACTAGCCTAAGTTAGTTAATAGTCTAAGTAGCAATAGTTTAGTTATTAAAAAGTCTATACTAAAGGTAGAGCTCCTCTTAGCTTGCTCTTTTGCACAATTTTAGACATTAAAAATTATAAAGTTATAGTTAGTATAAAATCACTTTTATTTCTTTACTTTAAAGAGCTTTAACTTTTACTAAAACAACTGTGCCTTAAAACAAGTTACTACTAACTCTTTCTCCCTTCATTAATAATGCTAATTTAGTAAGGATTAACTCCTTGCTTACAGCTTAGATTAATAGTTTCTTACTAACTTAGGGGGTGTGTTAGAGTATTAACACGCAGATTACCCTGTTGATCAGGTGATTCTAGTAAGCTGTTCACGTGACGGCCCCGCTAGCGTCTACATAAACGGGCCAGATCATCTTATGTCTCTTTAGTAGTTATTGGACACTTTGTTGTGGCACTTAGTTGATCAATACACTCACTTTCCACTCAGGTGATCCAGCAATTGCTCCTTCTCAGCTCCCACACAAAGCTATTAAGGACTTAGAGGATAACAGTAGCTTGCGCAGCGTCTGTATAATCGCTGTAGAGGTTGCGAAACGCAAGGAGTATATCACGTTGTTAATATCAAGCGTCTAGAGTTATTAGGTGTTGTTAAAATAGAGCTATTAATAAGAACTTACTTGTAAAATAAGCTATAACACTAAGGAAGCTTAAGTAGTTACTAAACGTCTACACGTTAACGCTTATACTCATTTTGCTTTACTCTGTTGTTATAAGCTTCTTGATCTCCTCTTTCCGCTCCTATAGAGTTGCTCTTGTGTACTTAGCAATTGTTAAGCGTAACGTAGGCAGCGCCATTAAAAGATTGGTTTAATTCTATGTAAGCAACTCTTGTAGCTTAGGTAAGGTTGCAACTGTAAAGCTTATATCCTTTAGTATTACTTAGTTAATAAGAGCAGCTTGTAGTTGTTCTTCTTGCTACGGCGTATGCAATATAAGTTAATTCAACCTAGCAAACCTTACAGCGTTAAATAGAGAGCTCTATTTTAGTTCCTTTAGTACAACCTTAGGCAAAAGGCCTTTATTAACATTAATCTAGTAATCTTTCTTTATGTAGTTGGCGATATGCTTGTAGCTGTTAACAGCTTTAATAGAGTCTTTAGCGCGCTTGTTGTGGCAGCGCTTATATAGCTAGTACTGCCTTGTCTTGCCGTCTAGGTCGTTGTACTTAAAGTGTACCTTATAACGCTATATCAAAGATACTAAATGTCTGCTAGCAAGTTAACTTTTGCTTTTTACTGCGTACGTATCACGGATGGTTGCGTGCTGGCTGGATCTGCCAAACTCGCTTATTGTTAGCTTGCCCACCTGCAATTGTGCTTATAAGGGGCTCCTCACCTGCAAGGATACCTGTAGGTATTATTACTTAAAATATACACACGTTATTATTTAGAGCTATCTTTTACTATCTTCTATAGTGTAAAGCAAGTACTATTACCTAAAGCTACCCCTTATAGAATAATAACTCCTCCTACAGGCTAATAGTCTAGAGATAGCTCTCTTAACGCAATCTAATACTTAAAGTAATTAAAAAAACTAAAGCTCTATTACATTTAAACTTTCTAATCCCCTTTAAACTTTATTAAGGCCTGCAATACTTAAAAAGCCTAAAAAGCGCACTTAAAACGCACCTGTAACGCTTAAAAAGCGTATTAACGCTATAAAAAAGCAATATAATAAACTTTAATTCTTGTAATAATTACAAGAGTTAGAAAAAGAAATAGTATAGCTAAAAAAAGTTAAATAAAAAAAAATCCTAAATATACTAATACTACTAACTACATTATCCTACGCGTAGAACGTACTATAAGTAATATTTACTATATTTATATAACACGCGTTAGAACTTAAAGACTTAGCTAAATACTAAAGCAAAACTTTTAAAGAATATTATAAGTTTACTTATTTTTATAAAGTAGTATTTTAGCTACTACTATAAAAATTTAAAAAAAATAATAATAAAGTAATTTAGGTAATATACTATTTTAAAGTAAACTTTTAAAAGCTTTAGTATGCTTACTATAAGCATTTTTTTAAAGTAAAAAAAAAGTACTAACTTAGAACTACTTTAAGTAATATATACTTAACTTACTTTTAAACTTTATTAAACAGCTTTAAAGCAGTAACTACGCATATATATGCTATATAGTAAAAGAACTAGACTATTTAATTCTTTATAACTTATTTTAATATCTTTAAAAGTTAACTTGTAACATATACTAAGGTATAAAAAGTCTAGTACTTATTTAGAAAACTAAAGCTTAAACTATAGTACGTAATTACTAACTACTATTAAATTTTTATAACTAAAAAAGACTTTATTACACTTAAATTTATACTTAAATAAAATATATGTAAAGTACTTTTTACATATAATTTACTCTACTAAAGCATTTTTATAAAAAGAAAAACACTTTTTTTTTAGCTACTATAATAGACGCACTTAAAAAGTATAAAAATAGCAATAATATTATATACTTTGAGTGCTAGAAGAAAAAACACTACGCTAAAAAGTGCTAAAGCAGCAACCTTAACAAGGTCCTAGTTAAAATAAACTAAATAAGAAAAAGTTAAGCCTTGCTATAAACCTAGAGTTAGTAAGGCGTATACTAATAAATATTTTACTAGAAATATAGCGCGTATGCTATACACGTTTAGTAACTGCAGTAAAGAAAAAACTTAAAGTTATTTTAAACTTATAAGTAGATATTAGCTTTATTAGTTTAAAAATAGCTATAAAAATAAATTTAAAACTTATTTAGAATGCAGAACTTTCTTACTTAAGTTAAATTAAACTTTAAAAGTAGAATATATATATAGTATATAAGCTCTAGCTGTGCTTAATAAATAATAATAGCGTAAAGCGCATTATAAAAGTTACTGTATATAAAGTAGATAAAAAGGGCATACTATTATTACTTAGTAATTTCTTTTTAAGTTAAAAAAGTAATTATATTAACTATAAAAGGCAGATGTAGCGTTAAGAATATATAAAAGTAAATATTAACTTAGTAGCTACTAAAGTATTCTTAAAAGATATAAGATTTATAAAGTTAAGAGCTTACCTCTTAAAAGTACTTTAAAGTAATAGCGTAAATATTAAACCTAAAGTATATATGCTAAACATATTTAAAGTATAAGTATAGTGTATACTTAGTATATTATAAGACAATACTAATATCTTTAATAATAAAGCTGCTTAAACTTTTTTATACTAAAAAAGTTTAAATTACGCAATTCTTATTTAATAAGAAAACAAACTTCTTTATAGGCCTTTTTATACTCTTTTGTTTTATAAGCTTTAAGTGCTCTATAAATATATTAAGAAAGCACTAAAGAAGAAATAGATTTACTACAGCACTAGCTCTATAGGCGCTCTAATATTATTTATACTTAAAAAAAATAAAACTCTCTACCTTTGCATAAATTATTAGGGTTTTAAAATTATTATAATAAAAGATTATTACCTGCTTTCTTTAATTAGAGAGATACTAGACTGCTTATTAGGCGTATACTACCTTACTACACTAGATCTTAAAGACGCCTACTATTGTCTAAAGATTAAGGTAAGAGACAAGTAGAAGACTACTTTTAAAATATAATATAAATATTTTAAATATCTTGTTATACTTTTTAGGCTTATAAATGCCTTAGTAAGTTTTTAAACTTATATTAATAAAGCTTTAAAAGAGTACTTAAATTATATTTACGTAGTTTATCTAGATAATATTTTTATTTATACTTATAATAATAACATTGCGCTACACTAGCGTGCTATACGCGCTATACTTAACTTTTTACAAAAAGTAGAGTTATATATAAATTTTACAAAGTATATATTTGCTTTAAATAAAGTGTATTTTTTTAAATTTATTATTATAAGAAGTAGTATTTGCGTAAATTTAGCGCGCGTTGCTACTATTAAGTAATAGCCTACATCTACTAGTATTAAGAAGCTATAGTCATTTTTAAGATTTAAAAATTTTTATTAGCATTTTATTAAGAACTATGCTATAGAAACAGCACTTCTTACAGATATTTTAAAAAGAAAATAAGTATTCTACTAAAATAAGAATACACATGCTGCCTTTATAAGGCTAAAGTAATACTTTATATATATACTTATTCTATGTTACTTTAAAGATACATGTATAATTTATATTAAAATAATTACTTTAACTTTTACTATATTAGGCATGTTATTTTAATTATTCAAAAATAAAAAGTAGTATTTTATTACGTTTTACTTATAAAAACTATAAAACGCTAAGCTAAACTATAAAGTATATAACTTTAAACTTAAAGGCGCTTAACACACTATTTAGGTGTTAACTAATTATAATAACTTACGCTCTTTACGCGCTATATAAAAGCAAAACTAGTATTAAGCACGCTAAGCTCTATATTTAAAGGCTTTTATTTTTAAAGTTAAATACTACCTAGGGCGTATAAACCTTCTAGACAAACTATTAAAAGGAGTAAATTATAAATAAAAGAACTTATTATTAACTTAACTATTGCTTATACTGCAGAATAAACTTCTAGTAAAGGTAGAGTATAGTAGAATAAAAAGTTCTACAACTTAGTATAGCTAGGAAGGTGTATATAAAACGCATATAGCTAATATTTATAAAATAAAAAGTATTTAGACTACTAGTGCTATAGAGTGTACACTATACGTACTACGCTCTCTAGCTAGAGTATTAGTTAGTAGTAAACTTATAATAGTAAAGTTAGAAGCTCTAATAAATAAACTATACTAGTTATAATAAAAGAATACTTTTACTTTATAGTAGGTTGTAGACTTTATGTAAGCAGCACGTACTTAAAATAGTAGTAGCACGCAAGTATAGCGTATTAATAATAAAGAAGTTCTAAAATATAAAAGTAGAATTTATGTTTTACTAGAAGAAGCTATTAAGTAGAAAATTTTATTAAAAAACTATAATACATGTATAGCAGGTTATTTTAGCGCATGTAGAACTTATAAGCTTATTAGTAAGCTATATTACTAGCTAGAGCTAAGCTATAATGTTGAGAATTATGTAAAAACTTACATTATATACTAAAAAAGCAAAGCTTTAAAATATAGCAAATATAGTTAGTTATTACTATTACTAGTTTCTAATAAAGTACTTAAGAAAGTAAGCTTTAATTTTATTATAAAGCTACTACTAGTAAAAAACAATTGTTTAGGGTATATATTTAATATAATTCTTATAATTATTAACTAGTTTTTAAGAATAGTAATTTACATATTTATATTAAAAACGTAAAATACAAAATAGTTTACAGAATCTTACTTTTATTATATTATTTTAAAATATAAAATTTAGAAGAGTATTATATCTAATTGTAGTTTAATTTTTACTTCTATTTTTGAGACAAAAATATTCTACTAATTATAAGTAAAGTATAGGCTAAGCACAGCTTTCTACTTATAGACAAATAAGCAAACTAAACACTAAAACTAAATAATAAAGTAATACCTAAAGATGTTTACTTTAGAAAAATAAAATAATAAAGTGTTACTTTTGTTAACTGTATAGTTTACATATAATAACTTTATCTACAAATTAATAGAAATAACACTTTTTTACTTAGTATATAGTAAGTATTTATTGCTTATGTTACCTTCTAAGGATAGTAGGCTAAAAAAAAGGTACTAGACGCTGTAAATAGAGTGCAGCGCATGTATAGCGCACGTGTAATAGTAAAAGAACACCTCTTAGCAGTATAAGAATACTAACGCTAATACTATAATAAAAAATATAAACTAAAAATTTTCTACTAAAAAAACTTAGTTAGCTTTAGTATAAAGAATGTTAACCTAGCCTACTAACTTAGTAAAAAGCTTTTTAGTAAGTTTATTTTAAGTATAAAAAGTAGTTAAAATATAAGCTTACTAACTATAACTACTACTTTACTATTATATTTATATTATCTTTTATATTTCTCTACTAAAGTAATAGAAATTACGTAGTAGTTAAGAAGATAATACTTAGGCACTAGAAATTAGCTTTAAGAGTAGTAAGATCTAAAAAGTTAAAAAAATATTAAAAAAACAAATTAAGAATAACTAGCTAAAGTATTAGTTATAATAAAAAAGTTTTTACAAATTATAAAATACTTAAACTTTAGTATTATAGTTTAAGAATATAAAAAAATAAATTAAAAAATAAAAGTATAAATAAAAATTATTACGTTTAAAGCGCGCTAAAAAAGTACACTAAACATTATTATTACGCCCTTAAGGCGTAATTTAAGTATCTAAGTAAATAAAACTATAAGTATAAAAAAATTTACTTTTACTTATTATTAAGAATCTCCTTACTACTAGCATAAATCTTATTATTACTACTTATATTATTACTACTACTTCTAGCACTACTATTATGCGCGCTACCTACGCTAAAACTGCGCTCTAGTAGTAGCTTATTATTATTACCTAAGCTCTTATTATTGTTATTATTATTACTAGTAGGACTAGTAATCCTAGCTACATAGCTAGTAATTAACTTAAAAGTAGCTACTATACAGCGCTTCTTTACTAAAATTAAGCTTAAAAAATAAAGTAAAAATATTAGCACCTAAGTAAGTACTCTTAAAAAAGTACTAGTATGTATAGTAATATAGTAGTAGTTAAAAAGCTTAAAGTTAAATTAGTGCTAGCAGCGCGTAAGCTTAACGCTAGTAGTAATAATAGTAAAGTTAGTTTTTAAAGTGTTAGCATTAGTAACTATAGTATTAAAATAGAAGCAAAGTTAATATAAATAATTTAACTACTTATTAAGCGCCTTAAAAACTTATTTAAATTAGCTAAAGTATAGTTAATAAAATAAAAAACTTACTTTAGTATAACTACTACAGTTGCCTTTAGTATAATAGTTATAATAATAATACTTAGTTTTTTTATAAATTCTTTTTTACTTAGTAATGTTTTATATATAGTGTAAGTAAGTTATATATAAAGTAATAAAAGTAATAGCTTTTTTAAGTACGCTAAACTTATATAGCTAAGTATTTAATAAGTAAAACTTTTTAATATACTTATAATTTAAATAGTAGACTATAATAAAAATTAGAGCTTAGTATTAAAGTGTGTAATAAGTGCGCTAATATTACGTATTAAGTATATTAAGTAAAATAAAAACTTTAAAAAATAAACTAAAAAATTTCTTTATTACTACAACAAATATTACTTTATATAAACTACTTATAATAATTATATACTTTTACTTTTACTTCTAAAAATTATTAAGAAATAAATAATAAAATTTAAAAGTTACTATAATAATAATATAAAACTTAAACTATAGAGCTTACTATGCATTTAACTTACAAAAAATATATATTTTAAGCGTATATAACTTACGCGTAGAACATGCTCCTTGTTAAGCTATTTTTATATATAATTTTAGAAGTTTTAAGTTAAGGCTATTAGGACGCTAGACTAGAGGGGGAGGCTCTGTCACAGATAGTTGCGTGCTGGCTAGATCCGCTAAACTCGCTTATTATTAGCTTACCTACTTATAATTATACTTATAAAGGGCTTTTTACCTGCAAGGATACCTGCAGGTATTATTGCTTAAAATATACACACGTTATTATTTAGAGCTATCTCTTACTATCTTCTGTGGTGTTACGATAACCTCTATAAATCTAAGCGTATCCAAGCTTTGTATACGCACTTGAAATTAACTTCAAACCTAAGCTTATTGTTGTTAAAACACAGCTTAGAAGCTTATAAAAATATAACCAATAGCGTAGGGGTTACTAGAGGTCATTGAGATAGCGATTCTAACACTGCTGTACAGCGAGAACTAGCACAGTAGTATACAAAATAGTTTAACGTAGAGGAATCAACTAACGGCGTTAAAGGAGTACCCTGTATAAAGCTTCTAAGTGGAGACATATTTAGTCAATAATACTGATGATATACAGCTTAAGGAGAAGCCTCTATATTAATAAGCTTATTATCCCAGCCACCTCCTAGCTATTGCAATACTTAGTTGCCAAAACAAAACTTCCCACAATACCTACAATACCCACGATACCTAGGAGGTGTTTAGCTTTATCTACGAGCTGACACTCCCTACACAGCTATCTTAAGGTTTCTTTAGCTTTCTGTCGTGTTTTTGTTGCCTCTGCTGCGCAATATCTCCACAGTGAGCAATAAGAAGCTGCTAAAAGAGCTACAGTTAACCTACTATACTACAGAAAGCTGGATAGACCTCACGATAGCTGTACTGCCTTATATTGTTCCTGCTGTACCTTAAAGGCAAGGTTATATACCGCGTAAACTGGCTATATCTTATCAATTACAGCTATAAGGACCCCCGCAGCGTAGGTATATATACACGCTATTGTAAATGGAGTTTTTGCTCTCTCTGTTAACTAAATCTACAATAGCGTAGTGAAGTTACTAATAAGGACTTGTCTCAGCTTCACAAGCCTCTCTTAGGTGTAGTTAGAACTACTGTAGGCTGTTTGTGTTTTTTTTTGTTCAAATTATATTACAAACCTCTGTTTTTCGCTACTTTTTAGGTACAGGGACGCCTACAGCAATCGCAACACCAAGAAATGAGCTGTATAGGACTCCTACGCTGTGTTTTCGGCCTCATGGCGATCCCTAGCCAAAACCCGATAACCCCGGGCCGTATGCCGTACTACGGCTCCCAAACCTTCACCCCCTACGGATACGATACGGACCAATGAGGGGTCTCCTACGTAAGGCTTAGGTACGTCGTATCACCGTACCGTACCTCTCCGTACTACGATACGTTGGATACGCTGATTTCTCCTAAGAAGCACCAATGACGCAGGGGTCGATAAGTCTCTTCAGAGTCTCGATGGAACCCTAAAGAATTCCAATTGCTGTATGGAAGAGCAGAAAAGTCAAAAAATATTGTTTTATTGCAAAGACTTGTCAATTGTCCCGATTAGCGTATCTCCTTTGGCCTATCTCTTCTCCAAAGCCAGTGCTCGAAGTCTGTAGGATGAAACTGCGAAGGAACATCTTCTAATGACGTCTTCCATTTCGTTGATAGACCATAGAGCGAAAGCGTAGCGGGGTTTCGTGCTAATGAAGCGTACTCAATCACCTCGTTGCTGTCGCGACCCTGAGCTATGCGCCATCCCTCTACTGCTCTTTCCGCAAATATTCGGCCTCTCGCAAGGTCACCATTGGCGATAGCGATTTGAGCAGCATCGAGGTATGCCCTCGGTAGACCAGCGTTATCTGGTCCTTGTCTATCATAAAGCTGGATGCGTTCGTCCACATAGCGAAGGACTCGTTCTGAAAAGTTCATTGCCATGCATTCGCGGCCAACAAGATCATCCAGGTATTGGATTCTCTTCAAGCGTTGATCATTTTCTTTGCTTTCCTCTGCTGGCAAGGAGCAAACACAGCATGAACACAAGAACCCAAACTTGTCCTGCAGCTTTTGGCGGCGGACCTCACGGATACTGTCGAGACCCAAGTAGTATATCGTAATCTCCTCGCCCTCGATGATCTCCCTCAAAGCATGCACAGTGTGCCGCCCAATACGATTGTTCCAGTGTTTTTGTGCATTGTTGTTGCAGGAATGGTTGATGCGACAGGCTTCGAGGAAAACTCCGCCTCCAGTGCCGTTTTCCTCAATAGGAAGGGCGTTCGTACGAATGATACCAAGAAACCGCTCGACGTCTTCTTCATAAGGATAGATATTGTGCAGGGAGAGGAATGATTGTCGTTCGTATTCATCGAGGGACTCAACCTGCTCGGATATATGTCTCTTTAGCCACTCATCGCTCCGTTGTCCCTCTGGTATTGTAACTACCGGACGTTCCAAAATGATTCTTGTGCCTTTGGCGATATTCTTGGTTGCGACGAGCCCTTTACCCTTCCCCTTGATGTCTTGTAGGATGTACATAGAGCTGTATTTCATGCTTCACGTCTGAATACTCTACGCTTTTGAGTTGTTGCCAAAAATCGAAAGCTTGTCGATGATTTCTGCGATGAAAGTTGCAAAGACTATGGACAAATTGGGGGAGACTTTCTCACAGGCTAAAGACTACGCGGATTAGTGCGCTCATGAGCAATTACGACTAGGTCGTAGGATTGTCTCAATCGCTTGCTTCTCGAATGCTCACCGCCGCTCTTGTGCAACGTGGAACCAGCGGCAAAGTGCTTAAACATCACACCTGAGATCAATCAATCAAGCAAGCTGACAGCCCCCGGCTTGATTGATTGGCTGTTTGTATGAGATTTAGCTGGATTGAT
>WBOK01000644.1:0-21932 GCA_009289805.1 Alternaria gansuensis
CTCCGTGCGACACTCCCAACTCTGCCCCGGCCAGGCAAACTGACCATGCGCGCGCGCCCCCCTCCAGATTGCCCGTGCCCGCTCAGAACAGCAATTACATGGAGAACGGCCGCTGGTACCATGGCTACCGGAGAGGCCTCTACATGTACCCCTGCGACGAGCCTGAAAAGGACCGCATGGATATTTACCACCAGTTCTTCGCCGTCGCACGGAGAGGCCAGCTGCACCAGGCGCCGGTGCCGACGCTGCCAAATGTGCAGCCCCGCATCCTCGATATAGGCTGTGGGACGGGCATCTGGGCGATTGACATGGCCGAGTAAGTTGGCGACGCAACCTGCAACCTGCCCTCCGCAAGGCTAACCGTGCCCGTGCAGCAAATACCTAAACGCCGAGGTGCGCCCACACCAACATGTCGCGATGCACTGCTGCCCAGACGGTTAACATGAGTCGTGCAGGTTCTAGGATTGGATCTCGTCAACATACAGCCTGAGAAGTATGCCACCCGCCCGTCGTTTGTCCGGCCTGACACTGATGCAGCCCCCGCAGAATCCCCCCGAACCTGCGATTCCGAGTACCACGCGACTACGAGAGCCCATGGACGCTGGGCGAGGACTCGTGGGACCTGATCCACCTGCGCATGGCCTGCGGCAGCGTGACGAGCTGGCCCGAACTCTACCAGAAGATCTTCTCGTACGCACTCACTACGCACTCTTTGTCCCAGCTGATTTTTAATTTTTATTCATGTGCAGACATCTCAAGCCCGGCACCGGCTGGATAGAGCACATTGAAATCGACATGGAGCCGCGCTGCGACGACTACACCCTGCCCCCCGACAGCATGCTCACCAAGTGGTACGGCTGGCTAGCTGACGCCACGCACCGAGTCTCGCGCCCAATCGCTTACGAACACCGCACCCGCCAGCTGCTGCAAGCCGCCGGCTTCATCGACATCCAGGAGACGGTCATCCGCGTCCCCTACAACACATGGCCCAATGACCCGCACCAGAAGGATATTGGGAGGTGGTACAACCTGGGCCTGACCGAGGGTCTCGAGGCGCTAACCTTTGCACCTCTCACAAGGGTCTATCAGTGGGACCTCAACGCACATGTCAGGCCAATGCTCGAGAGTGTTCGCAGGGAAATCTGTAACCGCAAAATCCATGCGTACAACAACATGTAAGCCGCGCACGACGACACCACCGGTACTACTTGTTACTAACCCGACCGACATAGCCACATCTGGACTGCCCGCCGTCCCCAGCAGTAGTATCTCTCGCACCACCTTTGTACAACTCTGTCCATGGATAGTTTGCCTGCCCGCTACACAGTAGCCCAGTGCCAGACACCCCACCTAGCTCCGAACTGGCTCTCTCCCCGACGCTTTATCGAGCAACCAACGCGACGGCCTCGTTTCACCTGGATTCCACACATGCTTCCAGGATGCTGTGCATTGCGCGACATCACCTTTAGCCTCACTTCTGCCCATCAGGCCAAAACAGCTCCAACAAAGAGCAGGGGTTTACCTGCCTTTGCCAAGCCGCATCTTTGGCGTTTCTTCGCCCTCTTGCTATTCACCTAATGGCGCATCATTGCGGTAGTAAAAATTCTGGTCTTCTTCGGCGACTACCCCAGTCTGGCGTTTACGGCATGTTAAGAATATGATACCTTGATACCTCGGTTCCCTTGCGGCAAAACGATTGTTTTGTTTTGTTTTCACCATTTTCTCACGAGAGCATGGCGGTCTGAGCGCGTCGGCATCGTTGTGCATGTCATCCTTTTCGCGTTGCTGCAGAGCACATGACGCGGGTGATGGTGGATTGCATGTGGCGTTTTGGCTCCTTTCTCACGAGCATGATGTTGTTGTTTTTAGCGGAGCGATCGGGACCCTTGATGTTCCTGTCCCCTTTTCGAGATGGCACGAGCAGTAGTTATATATGAATATACCTCCACTTCCTCGTAAAGCTTATCGCGACGGCTCCCTCGGTAAGAAAGAGTGTCTCGGAACTGTCTGCTCTCTTGGAAGGTGCATGACGTTGTACAGGTGGCCATGGATTCCATCAACAACACTTGCTGAAACGCAGATGCCACGCGTCGCCGCTCCGACACGGTGGACTCTCGTCCAGCATTACATGACGAAGATGTGTAACGGTGCAGACCCAGCCGGCGCTTCTCCATAATCTGGGCGGCATGAGGGGTGGACGCGTATTGTTTCAGTGTGTGTTGCATCGCCGCCGTGCTCGCTTGCCCAGGATGCCGGACCGATCCATCCTATGGCAATAATAGCAAGCGAGCTGCAGCAATGGCATGGGCAACATGGATGCATATGGCCAGGCGGAGACATGCACAAAGTCCGAAAATGCGCAGCCCACTCTCATACCACGGAAGGAAAGCGAGGGCGCCTGACGCGTCCGTCCGACATGTACAGAGAGAGGAGCAAGTTTGTCGAGGTGCGAATGTGCGGGGACGAGGGGACTGGGGCGAGAGGGAAAAAAAAAAGACGTGTGCTGCTGCTGGTTCCGGCACTTTGGGCCGGCCGAGGCTTCTCCCGTATCCCGCGTACATTCCTTCCCCGGCACCCATCGCAAGAAGGAGCGACCGGCCTAGAGATTGGGTGCCGCACACAGAAGAGCAGAACGTCTGGACTTTTCCCGCACCGTCCTTCCTGCACGGCCTGTCCGGTCTTCGTGCACGCTGCAGCTTACCCAGCTGCTCACCGACGACGACGCATCGCAAACCAAACAACGCGTCACGCTCGCGCGACTTGCTACCGAGACATAGGCTGTACGCATGGGGGCGCGCCAGGCCACTACCCACTTGGACAACCACGGCCCTTTTTCGGTGCTCCTCTCAGCCTGTAATGCGCCATGCGTACACCTTGTTGCCAGCCATCGACGCACATGTTTCTGACAATGTCCGGAAATGCCCCTTGACAGCTCGCCCGGCCGAAACCGGCAAACAATCTCCATGGACACTGCCTGCGACCCCGACCGCCTATTCGTCCACCCTCTATTGCCAGTGTCCCTTTCGCCAGACCATCCGACTGCACTGCTGCCTCCTCCGAGAACCATCCATCTCATCCCCGCAACCGAGCCCCCACACGTGTTTCGACATGGCCTTCCAGCCCGCCTTTTCTCCCTTCTTGCGTCCGTCGACTTCTCCTTTGGAGCGACCGCCTACATGCACCTCCACCACACTTCGTACCATAATCCGAATGTTATACACCGCCAGTGTGACTGGCGAGCCCATCAAACTCTATTTCGCTCCTAGGTCCCAGCCGAGGCCATGATGCACCACTCCCACCCACCCGCTTCCCTCGTTACCGATAACGAGGTTCTGCCGCGCAGCATCTTACATGTGAGCCAGTCTGCGCCACCATTTCCGCTCGTCACTACGCCGTCTCGTTTAACCAATCTCCCGGATTGTCTTCGCCCGCTGAACTGAACCAGTCACCGATGACTGCTGTACACCACGCTCCGGCGCTAACAACTATGGTGGAAGTGATTTGATCATGGCCATGGCTGGCGAGACGATCAGCATGCCGCTTTTGTAACCTTCTTATTCGACTCGTTGGTGACCTAGATGCAACCAAACCTTCGGATTCTTTCCCAGCAAACAACAACGATGAATTACCGAATTCGGCCCTTGGGGAACGCAGCTGGTGATTTTCGATTCGGCTACCGGACCACTCGCAGAAACCGAAGAGTATCCGCCTTAGTTCCCACTACCTACTTCTTTCCTCTCAAGTCCGACTCAAAGCACACCTCGCCATCTCCGCCCACCTTCTAAACGAATAAACGAACAAATGCGAACAAATAATGCAAAACGAACCGCATCATGTCGGCTTAGCCTCCGCTCTTGACGTTTTCCCGTGAGTCATTCCTCCCCCCCACCACAACCACCCCGAGTTCCCACACTCCAACACCCCCGACATGATGACAAAAGCTGGGGCCATAAGAGTTCCTCTCCTCTCTCTTCCACCGTCCTCTTTCCTCCGATCAAGGACGACGGAAAGTCGGGGGATCGCAGGAACACTGCTTTCACAAACCAGCCAAAATTCTTACCAAAGAATCTTCTCAAACTTAACCTGATGTCGTTACTACAACGACACAACCACATATACGCTTCTAGATGCACTTATAATCGGAAAGGCCCCAGCGCTAATGATTGGTCAAGGATGAAAATGCCAGTGCTAGCAGTGTTAGGTTGGCGGTTAGTGCGGTTTCGGCAAGCTAAGTAAGTTTAGGACGCAGTAAGAGGAGGGGAGGGTCTTGATCGTAGAACCCTTTAATGACAAGCAGGGTACAACACGGTTAGTGAGCTTCGCACATGTCGCCCTTCATGTCTCTTCCGGGAAAAGGTAGGTCAGTTGTGTTAGACGGAGTGGGCCCTGTAGATGCTGTAGAAGTGTTACCCTTACCACCTTTTCGGCCGTGGATCTAAGGCTAAGTACCGGCGTGTCCGTCGTGTGTATGAGTTTTTTTTTCTTTCGCAATTTCCCCATGACACGCGTAGCAGCGTAGACTAAGTTTCCGTGGAGAAACTCGTCGTGCTACTACGCCTTATCTACGCGCAAACGGCTCTCGATTCCGTCTCTACATACACGCCCGCCGGCATCTCCACATACTCATGGACTCAAAAGTCCGTTTCAAAGTCCGTTCCCATAGAAACCAAAAAGAAAACCCACCAAAAAGGAAAGAAACAGGGTTCAGAGAGCGCGCGTCGCCTACCCCATCGTATTTAGACTTCTCCACGCGAGCAAAAACTTGGACTCCCGCCATAGCGATTAAACATTGAATTGTTTATCTTTCCCGCCTTTTCCCCAGTAGTAGTACTTTTATTTGTTTGTTGATCTTGGTTCCCGCTAGCCTTTCTTGTTCTATCTACTACAGTAGGTAAGCAATTTTATTTCGCCGTTTAGTCTTCCTTGCCCGCTCTACATGGCGCTTTTTTTCGGGGGGGGCACGCTCGCGCTCGAATAGGTTTGGTATACGTGGGGACGTTGGTTATGCCTGGGCAGAAGAAAATTAGAGGGTAGGATAGTTTGTGGGGAGATGGTGCTTCTGCGAGCTTGGGTGGTGTGATGAGTTTATTCGAAGAACTTATGTACATTGTACTTTTGTCAACTTTGTTCGTGGGATGATGGGGAGTGGTCTACTCGACCAATTTTTTCTCTCCACTAGTCATCATCTACTCACACACAGAGCAAGTTAGAAGTTAAGACGCTTGACTAAGCCATACGTTGTCTGTCTTGGTATCCCAGCACGATCCTTTGCCCTCCTGCTGCGACACTAGCAACTCAAATCTCCGAATTGATACCCTAGGGCGATCCCTAATGTAGCGCGTATATCCGCCACCCCTACGGTGTCAACCACGATCTTGTTACAAGATATCTCCCCCTCTGATTCGCGTTGTAGGTACAATCATGCACAATCGACGCTTTATTCTACTGTATAAGTCACCGGCTGTAATCTATCCGACTCGATGAGAGTGACGTGCTCTCACCGCCCCCTCCATCTGTGGGGTTGCATGTTATACCCTGGCCCACGTGTTGACAAATGATGCTGGAGTTTGTGCTTAGCGTAAGAAAGAACTTCAACCGGTTCTCCGTTCGCGTTACCAAAGCAGGTCTGTAAATGTCGTCGTCGTCAAACAAGATTACGGCGTCGGATTTTTTTGTTTTGTTTTTAAAGGACATTATAAATATATGAGAAACTAAACTTTTCCCTTTTTTGGTACCCTACCGCGAGCGTACCCGTCAAAGACTATATAACCTGACCCAACCCAAGACTTTGCGGTTCGGGAAACACCGTTTGTCTACCCATCACAGTGGTTCAAGCTATGTTGGTGTCGGAGTCTCATGTAACGTCCTCTGTATATGATTGGTTACTAAGCAATAATTATTACGGACATGACGACCTCGATTGAGCGACCTCTTGCTGAACCGTCCCGTTACTCTGTCCTACTAAGACACACCAGCGCAAGCGTCTGCTCAAAGCAAGGAACATTCCAAATGTTCCACCTCACGCTCGAGCCCTGGGCCTTGTCTAGCACCTAGCTCGCATCGTGATCAACGTCTCCTTCCCATATCATACATTGCCGCAAAATCTAGACCCATTGCCATCTCTCTCGTATCCACTTCAAAACGTACACTAGAAGCACGAGTACGGGAACCTCGATCAAGGGACCCACCGTGCTCGCCAGAGCCTGTCCGCTACCCGCCCCATATACCGCTACCACAACCGCAATAGCAAGCTCAAAGTTGTTACTTGCAGCAGTAAAGCTCTGCGTACAACTAACCTTGTAGCTGAACCCCATCTTCCAACAAAACCAAACCGTACCGGTGAAAATGACGATAAAATAAACCAACAACGGCGCGCAAACCCTCAGTACATCCGTAATCTGCCTAACAACATGCGCACCCTGACTCGCAAAAAGAACAACAATCGTGTAAAGCAACCCAATGAGTGAAAACGGCGCAACATACCGGATAAAGCGTCGTTGATAGCGCTCCTCCCCCAACGTTGACCAAAGAGCCAACCGCGTAAGCGCAGCAGCAGCCAAAGGCAACCCCAGGAAAACCCCCACACTCTGCGCCACTTTGTCATAAGAAATATCTGTCTTCGCCCCGTGACTAACCACTTGAATATAAAACATCGCAAACGGCGCAAACAACACAATCTGTAAAATCGAATTAAACGCAACAAGCACAGCGCAGTAATCGCCGTCGCCTCCCGCGAGATCCGTCCAGATGAGCACCATGGCAATGCAGCGTGCAATTCCAACGAAGATGAGGCCTTCGCGGAGGTCCTGGCGGTCGGGCAGAAAAGCCCACGCGAGGCCTACCATGAAGAGGGGGGCGACGATCCAGTTTAGGATAAAGGAGACTCCAATTTGGATCCAGAGTGTACGTTGGCGGAGGAGGAGGTGCAGGGTTTCGTAGCGGACTTTGCAGAGGATGGGGTACATCATTACTAGGAGGCCGATTGCTGTTTTTAGAAAGGTGTTGTTAGCTTGCTATTCCCCCTCTCTTTTAATGCGATGTTGTGGATTTGAATGGGCACGGGAAATGGGGGATGGTTGGGGGTTGGGGGTTGTATGGGAAGGAAGACATACCAATCGGTATACTGACCCCAACGAACTCTCCTCTCTGTAATGCAGGACCCACAGAATCAACGGTGTTTCCCAGCGCAATACCGATTGCCATGGCAAGGACGATCCAAACTACTAGGAAGCGGTCGAGGAACGATAGGCCTTTTAAGGGAGGGGGGTCTTTTCGGGGGGAGGGTGTGCCCATCGGGTCGGCAGCGTTGTCACCAGCTTTCTCGATATCCACATTCTCTTCATCTCTTGACCTGCTGTGTGCGTTCTTGTCTTTTTCTTGTTCTTGTTTCACTGTTCCACGCTCAACTGTGTCCATCTTTTCCTCTTTTCCCATTTCCCTTTTCCCTTCAAACTGCGCTTTTTTAAATCGTGATTCCCGTTTTGTAAGGTCGATTGACCAAAATTACACGACTAATGTTACGGTGAGAGGTGCATTGGGGCCTCGGGTGCGAAGACCAGAAGACGTTGTTTTTGTCGATTAAAATACGATTGTTGTTGTGCGTGCAGTTAGAATACTTGGTTGGCATAGTGCGAGATCTAAAGTAGTGAAGGCAGGGGAGGCAAGAATGGCAAAAAGGGCCAATCAGCGCTAAGGAGTGACCGTTCATTTTGCTGCCAAGCAGCTGATCACAGCAAAATACGTGGGCGGTGAGGGGAATAAGGAACTTCAGGAAGATCTTCGTTCTTATTTAATCGTCGCATTTTTAAACATGTAACAGCATGGCTAGATGGGAACGGTGAATGACAGGGAATTACTAGGTTGCTTGCTTTAAAGCGTAGCCAGCTACAGAATAGGAATGAAATCATCTTGAGATGTTAAGTGTGCTTCTACCTACCTTCCTGGGCCTCTCTCCCCGCAGCAGCCCAGCTAATGGCTTGCTCACAGATCTCTATGGAATATAAGGATCTATACACTACATTAACAGAAATGCACTGTTCCATACTCAGTTGTTCAAACACGACTGCGACCCAAGAACTTCCTCGGCAAATCCACAGTTTTCACACACATATACTCCATATCATCCCGTCTCAAAAGAATTTTTTGATAAACAGCAACACTATAACCTCATCGTCACCTACTCTCCCCCAAAGTATTATATAAAGAAAACGTAGTAAAATCTCCACCCCTCAAACGATTATGTAGTAAGGCATGCACCAAATGAGCCCCCGTAATCTCAAAGCGGTCAATCGGTTCGCCCTAGTACTTCTTCCGTTCCAGAAGCTATTTCACGCGCTCAATTGTTATAAACGACCGCAATCAATCCAATCCGTCGTGGTGGCGTACAGAGAAGCCGCAATTGCAGTCTGATGCTTTGTCTCCGAATCTGCCAGCTACGGTGTAACCCAACGGTGCGCGAACCGTTCCATCAAAAGAAGAAAGACCGACTGGTGACGACGTCTTGTGTGAGTTTATTTTGCTGTGGATATTTCTTTGTGATCTTGGGTGAGCTGAGATTGGGGGCCTTTTTTTACATATCGCCGTGCATTGAAGCCCTTTTACTACTGTGACACGAACCAGATCTTCACTCATTTGCTCCATCTTCCCATCTGTGTTATCAGCCGTAACATTGTATTTGTAGTATAGTGGTGTTTGAATCTCATACTTTAGCTGCGAAGTTTATGTGCCGACAATCACACAACCTGAATGCGTCAGCTGCATAAGACCATGCTTTGAAATGCTAGCATATACCGCCGGTGTCTTTCTCCATCGCGATGCTAAAGCTGCTTTCGTATATGACTTCTGCCATTAAGAGGAAAACCCCCTTGCAAATGTGCTTGCCGGTCTTCACAAGATCTTTGAACATTGAGAAGTTTACATTTGTGACGTAGAGTGGGCATTCTACCAAATGACCTGCAATGAGCGCTCCTGCAAATTCTTTCAAATTTATCGTTCTTCTAGTCATGCCACCACCTGACCATGTTTGCCAAGTTACTCAAAATGGTGATTTAGCAACTCATTCAGCGAGCACTACATAAGCGTTTTATCGGAAAACCTTTGCTATATAGAGTCTACTTAAATTCGCCTGTGCACGTATTGGCTCTTTTACCCACTCCTCAAGCTTCTTGCCATGCATGAAGCTTTTGAACCCCCCAACCCCACCTTCTTGATCAGGCTGCTGACCTGTCCCGTCACATCGTCGCCTTCTATTCATGTCACTTTGAGCTTCATCTTGTTCCTGACCAGATTTCGTATCGCCCATTCCAAAAAAATTGATAAAGGTATGAGAGTGCATGGCATTCATCTTTTGTTCCTCTGTACTTGTCGTGCCATTGTCGTTCTTCGTGGAGTTTTTGCCTTACTTTCCCACTGCCATGTGCCATCATGGTCATCTCGGTCGACTTAAACTCGTCCATAGCTGCCTGCTAGGAAGAGCCACCGGTTACAACATCAACTTCTGGATCGCCAGCCATGCGCTTGGTAGCAGTCGAACGGTCCGTGAAGCCACTAGAGCTTCCTGCGATGCGCACAGCGCGTTTGCAATTGGTAAAAGGATATTTTTCAACTCATTTGAGGTTTGACACCATGTGTAGTTCGTATCAATCTGATATGAGCTCAATTTCTCGACGACGGAAGGTGTCAAAGCTATATACCAGTTCTTTTAAAAACGCCCTTCCGAGATAAAGCAAGCCTTCGAAACTATTGCAGTGGCATTGCCCAATGACTGGTCTGTAATCAGGTGGCGCGGTATTCATGTTATATACCGAGAGCTACTTGCGGATGATGCTGAACGAAGGAAGACGATTTCCTATAAGCCTATGGCGGGGTTGCGGAGAAGGAGACGGACGCAAGCGCGTGGTGCTGTTGAAGGTCTAGCAAGCGTTCTCGTCGCGCCACGACCAGCGCTATACATTCAAGACTGTGTGTTTTGGACTGCAGTTTTAAACTCGCGTTGCCGAAATGAGTGTGCTTAAATTTCATGGTTTGGGGAAGCAGCAGATGTACAGCGAGGCGCGATGTTCGTGATTTCCCTCAAATTGTTATTTGCAGTGCTTCGACTCCTTTTCTCGACACAACTTGTGGTTAGATATGATATTGTACTGTAGATCAGACCCCGTATGTACAAGCAGATTGCCCTTACCGGATCAGTCTGACCGATCCATTGCCCATGGTTTCTATCTACCTATACAATCGGACTTTTAACCCCGTACAAGCCCTTACGGCGCTAGATTCTCAATCACCAACCAAACCAGCTGCTTACCTTCTGCTTCCTCTAGTACAGACCCTCCCTTTTTACCACTACCCTTCGCCTCATTTCTAGTACTCCTCATCTCCCTCCTCCCCTCCTCTTTAGCCTCGCACCACTCCTTCCTCGCAGCCAACTTCTCTTTTCGCAATACCTTCCTCTCTGCTTTGTACTCTTTCTTCGCGTCTTTCCACTCTGTACTCTTCTTCGCCTTAGCCTTGCCTTTCCCCTTACCTTCTTCTGCATACTTAGTCTTCAGTTCTCGCTTCTTTTGGCGATGTTGCCTCTTCAGCTCACGATTGCGTTGCTTGATTTGGTGGCGCGCGTCGCGGATGGAGAGCTTACGCGCGAGTTTCAGGTTCTTGCCTGTGCCGGGTAAGTCTTCGTCGTTGAAATCGGAGTCTGAAGAGGAGGTTGAACTATCAGATGAAAGTGAAGAAGAATCGTCTTCATCGCTACGGTCTTTGTCCATATCCTCAGCCTTAGCCTTGCTTTTGTCCATTGTGAAGGTAGTGTCTCCAGTGCCGACCTTGCTATTTCCGCGCAGCACGTCTGACTCTTGGCCCGCTGGAATATCATAGGCGGGTGGAAGATCGTCTTGTGCTTGCTGGCATGCTGGACCTGAGGCGTCTCGACGCTGCGAGCCGGCTCCACTTCCACTCGCCATCTTTCCAACATCTATACCGAATGCATTGGCGCGCTTGCCGAATTGGATACCCCAGTCACCCATCTGCTTGCCAAATTGCTCACCGATCTTGCCCAATTCCTTGCCTACTTCTGCCCACTCGTTTCCGTGCCATTCGTTTCCTTGTCGTGGTGACCCTCGCCCACCGCGAGAGGAGCACCCTCGTCTACCGAAAGGCCCATTGCCTTGAGCTCCAAATGGCCCTCGATCATCAGGTCTAAAGGGTCCGTTACCAGGTGCACCGAACGGTCCATGACCTGGCATACCAAAGGGCGACCAATGGCTTCCTCGTCTCCCTCGATGACAGGAACCTGGACCATGTAAATGTGACGAATCCTCTGGAGGTCTGGGAATGGAGTGAAGTGGGTCTTCGAATGCATCAGAAGATTGCAGGCCCCTATTCCGCAACGAGGTATTGTCGCTATGATCAGACGACTTCTGGACAGCCGTCTGACCTGAGAAACGCTCACTCAACTCATACAGCTTGAGTACTCTCTCGCCCGGCACCGGAACATTATCAGCGTCGAGAGCTTCAATCCAGGGATACAACTGTTGTGCGCGCCGTTCAGCCGTTGTAGTTATGTCCGCCAAGTTAGTAAGAACAGTAGGCTTATGACCCGCAGGGATGGGAAGCATGTCAAGAAGCGCATTTTCGCTGCGGAATGATATGACTAGACCACGCGGGACGAAGAAGGCCTCGTTCGCTCCTCGGATGTAGTCATGTACGACGGTTGAAGAGATATCGTCATATGTCGGTCCATGCAGCAAGTCCCCAGCCGTTGTGTTAGCTACTGTGCACAAGACTTGCAGACCACGTAAGAAGTCGGCAAACTCTGTAGGTCTGACAGAATGCCGGTTTAACACTTCAGTGTATGCGCACAAGAATGTCACATGTTGGTTTTCAGGCCGTCCTGGTCCTCCTTGTTCAGGTATCGCGATGATGCGGTTCAAATGCGGTGCATACTGCGTCGCAGCATCTGGTTCCCGTCGCGTAAATCCCAAGGCTTGGTTGAGCATAGCAAAGGTTAGATCAAGACTTTTGCTTGGCGAAGTGGGCCCACTCTGTACTCGTTCAACTGAGATGTTTTCGCTGGTGTTGACATGCTGGATAGGTACACCAGTAGCCTTGTCGTTTGTGTGATTTACATATTCTGGTGCTTGTTCGTGTTCACTTGTAGGATCCGCCTCTTCTCCTCTCACTCTATACTCCCATACTTCGGGCTCATCTAGTCCTTCGTTGAGGGTAATGCGACGGGCTTCAATTAAACTTGGATCCACAGGCACAAAGCCGTTGCGCGTATCGTAAATGATCTGGTCTTGCGCCTCGTCGTAAGAGGGCGGCAAATCTTCATATTGTGGACCTCCGGGGCTGTGGGTGGGGGTAGGCTCGAATTCGTTGTCAGAAGAGTCTGCAACTGATGTTGCAATACCAATGAACGCCATGTTAGACTGCGGCCATGTTGATGGTGGTCTGGAGTTCAAGTTTGTATCGGTGGGGTATGACGGTGGACCTGCCATGATTGGAGTTGGTTAGGAGGTTAATACTGGCTCAGTATAGAGATAAGTGATTGAAGGCCGTGGGTTTGTGTGCAATGCCCTTAGGGAGTAGAGAAGAACTGAAGGGTTTTCAAATGTCTTCTCCGTACTTTACTGACCGCCAGTAGAGCTGAACGGAAAGCTGTTGCCTTGGAATGCGGGGGAGGTGTCCAATACCGTGTCCGCGCAATGCCCACCCCACTAACGTGCCACACGGGCGAGTTGGCCACCTTGCCAAGACCCTACTAAAATCTATAGTCCTCTACTTTTAGACGCATGCCTTAACGCAACAATACAACGTACTTCATAAGCATGTGGACCACCCAAGCATATGGACACCAAAACGTACTTTTTACAACAGTATAACGCGATGCCTTAACATAATAACGTGCAAAAGCCTTTGAATAAAAATTAAGTATAGCTTACTCTTTAAGCACTAGCACACCACACCGTCCATTGTCGCCCACTTATTCCCTGAGAACCCACCCTAGATCATCTTCGGACGATCTTCACAATATTACAGTGTGCTTAAAGTTGAGTGGTGGTTTTCGTGTCCAGATCAGTCGTTGACCCGTCCCAGGCGTTGAGTGGTCAACCTCGGTAGGCTCGCGCTCCGATAATGTTAAGGTGAGCTGCCGACGGCTTCTACTTACGTGCAACCTTGCATGGAATCCTCTCTATCCTAATAACTTGACAGGTGTCCTTTTGAGCAGATAGACTGTGTCTACGCTCGCTATCCAACCTTACGACTATTAGGACAGCGCCGAACTGACGGTTGATCCTGGCTAGCAGCCGCATGACTGTATACTTGAGAGTACCTGATGCTTTAACGGGCAGGCAGGCAAAATACCTTATGCCACTTACAGTTCGAACACACTGGGTGGAGCATCGAGCATTCACAGGTCTATATTGTAGCAGCGCTCGTTTCTCTCTCCAAGTCTCTTAGCTGCACTAGCTAGGTCCATGCCTATTCGAAAGAAAGGAAAGGATAACAAGCTAGCTCACTTTGAGCACTCCTAAGAAGGCAGGTCAATCTTGTTTTTGGTTTTGGTTTCGCGAACATGCCAGAGCGTGCTCGAATGTTCCGTCTCATGAGCTTCCCCACACATGACGCCAGGTTGGATCATGGAGGCCGAAGGCTGCGACTTCTCACATCCCGCACTACATGGATGCACTGCAATAAGTACGTCGATACCCGCCACAGTACCAGAGTTATTGGGTGAAGCAAGCATCACATACACTCAACTTGGTTATCTTCGTTGTCAAGGTGACGTGAAAGAGTCGGACTTTGGCCAATCGCTGCACGGGCCGTTTGCACAATACCTGCCTAGCAGACAACACCCAATTCCGATTTCTTTGGACACGCCACCCCGCAAACATTAAAACACAGCAAATCTCCTTGTCTGTTCAGAGGCAGGTTGCCCATTGCCTGCACCAAAACACGACATACGAAACACAAATCACCCCCGCGCTCACCATCTTCCGAAGGGCTCGGAATGGCGACCCAGACGCTCCACGGCAGTTGTGCGTGCGGGCGCAACCGCTATGTGATCGAGATGCCGAAGCAGCAAATCAGGCAGGCCGAGTTGAGATACGACAAGACTTCTGCGTCGCGTAAGTACCTCCCGTGTTTGCTGTGCGGCCTGTGTATGTGTGTCTCTTGACGGGTCACGTCATGGGCTGCCATGTGCATGCTACCACGCGACATGGGGCTAGCACTAACAACAATATAACAGGACACCACTCAGCAAATCCTCTCACGCTTTGGCTTCGCGTGCCTCTGCCATGGTACACCTCGGCGACGTTTGCGCAGTTCCCCGATGAGACGCGAATGAGCATCAAGCGCAGCTTCGTCTCGCCCTATATATCCAACACCCGTCGTCAATTCTGCGGATACTGCGGCACACAGCTCACATCGTGGAATGAGCGCACACGAGAGGATGCGGATCACATCTCTCTGACAGTCGGCAGCTTGCTGGACGAGGACCAAGAGATGCTGGGTGAACTCGGCTTCCTGCCCAGCAGCAGCGAGAGCAGCGACGAGGAAGTATCTGACGCTGGACCCTCACGGACGAATCGCTCGCGTTCCGTCGCTCGCCCGGAACCGCAGTCTCGGGGCGCTCCTTGGTTCGAAGAGATCGTGCGCAACACTCGCTTGGGCCGCTTCAAGCAGCAGCGAGGTGGACATTCGGAGAGCGGCGTGCACGTCGAGTGGGAAGTCGCTGAGTGGATTGAAGGCGAAGACGACGCCGACGATGAAGGCAATGCCACGCCCAGCAAGCGGAAGATTGGCGACCTTGACGATGCCGACGATACCGAGATGCGCGGTGCATAAACTTGCGGAATGACATGGACCCGGAAACGTCACTAGAACTGGAATCGCTCACGCGCGGATGAAGACGGAAGCGTATGTAATCATTGTACTTCTGGCAGAGCGATATGCACACGGAGTTGCAGGTGCGTTCGTTTTGTGTACAGTATCTAAGAATGTAGCATGGCGCATGTTACTGCACCTTTTGGCAACATGCTCCGGACGTGGGTGTAGCAATTTACTTTCTTTGTTTTATTTTTGCAAAGTGCACGTATAATTTCTCGTCTCCACGCCCTTCTGATTGTACCGCGCCTTGGTTCATCTTCTCTTTTGTACGCCCAAAACCAACTCCATGGCAAGTTGTTCATCCGCACGGCCAATGAAGATTACCAGAGCCTGTCAGGACGCGTGGGGGATAGTGTGGACTTACTTTCCTAGCGCCAAAGCGGCTCGCAAGCCCCGTCTTCCGCCCTTGTCAACCACAATCCAGACCTCGGGGTGGGGAGAGCGGCCGTCAATTCAACCACGTTGACAATAAATCAAGACCGAAAAAAAAAATCCTGCTCGATAGATGTCTTCTCTTCATCTTTCCATCAACATTCGAATACTATGTATAAAATCACTAATCTCGTCTTCCGCCACTGCGTTATTCGATACGTCTCCGCATCCCCAAGCATTCGTTATCTTGCACCCTAGGCAGCTTCCGCCTCAGCTCCTTATCAGTTCCGCACAAGACACAACATGATTAGTATGCTGTTGACCCGTATCCACGGTATCTCTGCGGAGATGGCTGTTGCTTGCACCGTTACTCTATACATGTTGAGCCCGGGTTTTAAGAAGCGCTTGCTGCCCTATTTGCTCTACTAGGGCTTGTCTAGCCGAGCCGGGGCATAGAACGGACGACAATGCCATCTAGCTGCCGTATCTCCGTCGCAGTCGGCCGCTTAGCATATGTACTTACGTGTAGGTGACAGTGTTGCGGTTGACACAGCATAGATAGAGGCGTACGAAGCCGCCCTCTCACACGGCAAATGGGTCGTCATAAAAGTAAGATGCGAATGAAGCTTTTCTTTTGTTCCATTTTCATTCACTGTCGTCGCTGATAATACAACAGCGCATCTTCTCCGTTGTTTCCCATCGCCTCGTTCCTTGTCTTCTTATCTCTGGGCGGACATTTGTTATACGATTGATGTGCAAGACCGGTTGATCTGCGATCGATACCGCTACTCCACTCATTCCTTCCCCGTACGGCGAGTAAACTAAATCTTCCGCTCTGCCGTGTCTGGGCAAGAGAAGAGTTGTTGACATACCGACTTTCTTATTGCTCTTTGCATGTCCTTGTCGTCAACAACCTGCTTCCTGACATACGAATCGCAACACAACAGCGACTATAGTCCAGTGGCTGGCGCGCTTCCTAAGCCTTACCATCAATCCTGACCATGCATCTGGAGAAGAAGTCCTCTGAGAAGCCAAGACCGGAGGATGTCGATGAGGCTACCGGCGTTGTGGGCGAGGTTTTGAATGCATCGGGTCACAAGCAAGAGCTCGAGCGCAATTTCAGTCTATTGAGTATTTGTGCGATTGGTATTACAACAGGGAATGTATGGGCCGCATTGGGAGGGTCCATCGTACGTAACCTTTTCTTTTCCACCTCACTGTATAGGTTACAAGCTGCTAATCATGTTTAGGTTATTGCGCTCTACAATGGTGGCCCGGCAGGTGTCATTTACGAATTTATCGCTGTAGCGTGTTGTTATTTCACGATAGCGGCTTGTATTGCAGAGATGGCCTCTGCCTTTCCTTCCTCGGCTGGAGTATATCATTGGGCAAGTGTTACCGGCGGCCCGAGGTTTGGAAAGGTGGTTGGGTTCTACGGAGGATGGTATGTTCAAAACCATCACTATCCAAAGCCCCAAGTTTTCACACCGACCTGAGAAATTGTATCAGAAAAGACACGACTAACACCGCGCAGGTGGAACGCTCTAGGTTGGATCTTCGGCACCGCTTCCATATCCTTCATCCTCGCCAACCAAGTCATATCCATGTATGGTCTTTTCCACCCCGGCTACGCCTTCGAACGCTGGCACGTCTTCATTGTGTACCTCATCATCACCTGGCTCGCCTGCTTCGTTGTCATGTTTGCCAATCGCGCTTTACCCAACCTCACAAACATTGGTCTCTTCTTCATCTTCATGGGCGTCTTTGTCACCATCATGGTATGTGCCATCATGCCGAGTAGAAGCGGCAAAGGATATGCAAGTAACGAGTTTGTATGGCGTGACTGGCAGAATCAAACAGGTTGGAGTAGCCATGGCTTTGTGTTTTGCGCTGGCATGTTGAACGGGGCTTTTGCCGTGGGGACACCGTAAGTCACATTCCCCTTCCATCCCCATATCCGAGAAAGCGTCAGCCATACCAACAGATAACATGCAGTGACTGCGTCTCGCACCTCGCAGAAGAACTCCCCAACCCCCGCACGAACATCCCCAAAGCCATCCTCGCCCAATACACCGTCGGCTTCATAACCGCCCTCCTCTATCTCATAACAATCTTCTACGCCGTGCACGACCTCGACACGCTCTTCACAAACCCCTGGCCCTTCCCCCTCGCCGAACTCTACCGCCAAGCCACAAACTCCCGAGGTGGCTCCCTAGGCCTCCTACTCGTCATCTTCATCCCTACTTTTTGCACAAACATCGGTTGCTACATCACCTCTGGCCGCATGCTATGGACACTAGGCCGCGACGACGCAACACCATTTAGCCACTGGATCGGCCGTGTTTCTCCCACATGGGGAAACCCTTTCAATGCCACACTCGCTTGTGGCGTCGTAAATACGATCCTAGGTTGTATCTACATTGGCTCTTCCACAGCCTTTTCAGCTTTTGTCGGATCCTTCATAGTCCTATCGTCCTTTTCGTACCTCGCTTTTATCCTCCCTAACATCCTATCTCGCCGCCGTCACGTCGTTAAAGGTCCGTTTACCATGCCCAATTGGGTTTTCTATCCAGTGGCATGTGTGGCGTGTGGGTACATGGTTGTGTGGATACCGATTTATTGTTTCCCGTCTGCAAAGCCGTTTGATGCTACGACGATGAATTATACAAGTGCGTTGGTGGGTGGGGTGACGATTTTGCTAGGGGGTTGGTATATGTGGATTCGGAAGAGGGGGTATGTGGGCCCCAGGAGGTTGGTGGAGACGTTGGAGAATGGGGAGGAGACAAGGATTGTGGGGACGGAGGGGAGTGTTGGAGAGAAAGTTTGAGAGCAGTTTTCAGATCTGTGGAGATGCTTGTGTTATAGAAAGATCGTTATATTATTGAAACTTTGTCTGTTTTTTTGTGTGTACCTGGTGGCAGGGATTGAGTGGAAATGAACTACAAACTACCAATTCACCTGCCATGCTGTCCGGCTGAATCCGACTATCTGACTAAAGGCCTCGTCTCTCTTCTCCACTTCATGCACGATCCACTCATGACCATCCCTATCTACAAGACGCAAGTCTTGATCACATTCCTTGAGGACCTTGACCATTTTCTCCACATATCGGTCTTGCTTCTCTAGATGGTGAATTTGGTCGTATGGAAGAGAGAAACGAACTTCATGTGGCGGGCGTTTTGCGACAAAACGCACTCCCGTTGCACTGATGATAAGGTGTCCTGGCGATTTATCATGATGTGAGTGGTAGGAGGCAAAGTCCTGGTCAGCTGGTGAGGCAGGAGTGTTGAGACTACTTGGATCTGCCGGGGTGGTTGTTTTAGTGTTGGAATTCTGCTTTTCGGTAACTACACGCAGGCCTTCGGCTTGTATGTACTGGATGGCCCACTCAGCGTGCGTTGGAATGTTCCAAAGCAGACGTTTGGAGGGCGAGACAAGAAGCCGGTAGTTTGGAAAATTGACGGATATCGGGAAGAGGCAGAAGAACGTGAAGCCAGCACAGAACGTGGAGGCCTTGATGAGTAGCCAGAGAGGTGTAAAGACTGTGACAAAAATCGCGGCAGCGAGTACGACAAGGACGGTCAGTGTTCGTGTTGGTTTGCGCCACTCGTAGAAGTTGCGGATGCTCTCGAAGAAATTCGCTAGATCAGCTAGCTGGACCAAGAGCCAGGGACCAAGGTCTTCAAGGAGGTCGTGTGCCCAGTTTTCGTCACCTCTCTTTTCGATAAATTCCGTGAGTGACAGCGCTGTTCTTTCCACGTCTTCTCGATGTTTGATATCTTCGCAAAGAGCTTGCATAGACTGTCCATGGTAGCGGCGCTCTGCAACCAGATACAACAGCGCTGACAGGATGCCTGGCAATAAAAGATTGAAATACCAAAGGACAAGGTAAATCATCAAGTACTTCAGCGTCTCGTAAGGCTGTTCCCAACGGTAGACGCGGCGGGTGGTCATGATGAACTCCTGGAACGGTGAGGTCGCGACAATGAGACGCTCAATGTTTGGCATGATAGTTTCCTTTGATGGCGTGGGCGGATCAGACCCATATCCAATGTACTGTCCACCATATCGATGAGCGTAGTAGTCCAGTAAATGTGAGCCGTAAGCTCTCCAGTCAGTGCCGGTACGATCTGCGGTGTCTTTCTTCTCGAACTCCGATCGGGGCTTGAGCACTGCGGTATCCCGGGGTAGAATCCTGATTTTGGTAACGTGTCGATCAAGTGACCATCGAACATATGTACTTTGTCGTTGATTGAGCATATCAGCAAGACTCTGTTGAGCTTGTGCTTTTTCATCTCTTGTCGTTGCTTGGTTTGCGGCAGTCGCTGCGTTGACTAAATCCACCTCCTGACCATGAGGAACTTCGCTTACGGCTATATTTGCTGCAACTTCTTGGTTTCCTAGATTCAATCAGTCAGCAAGGCGATCACTTTGCGCCGAAGGGAGAGCTTCTGTTCATTTCAATGGGCTGGAGACATGCAGTCCCCTTGGCTTCTGCATTTGTACATGGAATACGGTCGCTTACCCTGGCACCATCCTGCAGACTTCACGGTTTCAATAGGATTATGCAAAAGATCCTTCAGCGTATGATTCTCTGGCGCCGTAGACTTGTGATCCAGGCGTGAGTTCGACTGCTTCACCTCCGTAGTATCAACGAGCACTATCGAATCTGGATCAGGCTCCTCGATTTCATCGTCGGCCTTTCCGATGTGTAATTTCTTCCTGAGCTTGACACCTGCAGTGTGTCTCTTCTGCCGAACCTTGTTGACCATCTTGCTGGTAGATGATACTGATGATAGAGCATTGTCTTCCGGACTTTCGTTCGAATGGCGTGAGTGATGTATGTCGTCATTGCTACTTCCGGAGTGATTTTTGGGTACTTCTATCTGGCCTTGATAAGTAATGTGTGACCGATCGAGTCCGACGTTTAGCTCGTCGACCTGGATGAGCTCTTTCTGGATATCCATGTTGGCGTTGAGCCTCGGTTAGTTGTACCTAGGCGACGTGTGCAGGCTGCATTAGTAGGGGATATTGATGTAGTGTTATTGCCCTGGGTTTGGATGAGATTTCGAATAGATAGCCTAGGTATGTGAACTTTAATGAGTCTATGGAGCTGACACTGTCGCCTTCTTCATGTGCGCCGCTTTCGTTTGCTGATTGAGCAAGCACCGCGGAGCAAAGTGCAGCGACGTCATCGTGTCAGGCGCTCCCATGAAAATGAACTTGTGGCTGTAAGAGTGGGCAGGAATTGCGGTCGAAAAGTTGGTAGCTAATTGCACCTTCGTAATTGCGTGTTGCTGTCTGGATGAAGCTTAACCTTGTTGTAAACCTGATTTCTTGGGGATCCTAGATGGTGGATCTAGAGCGTGCAACCATGAGACGGAGCAAGGCTAACATGTCAGCGACTCAACATCAAGTGATTGATATATTGATACATTTGATACTAGAACTTGTTCATTGTAAACCCCAAATTTCTATCAAAGTAGATTACAAGTTCAGGCGCATACACTAAATCGTGTCTCTAGTCTTTGCTTTGCCGTCAGAAGTCATAGGCCTATCCGTTCATTCGCTCCCAAAAAACCCAAGCCTCCAAGTCATGGAGACTTGGTTCGCAAATACCAAAATAAATTACCTATCTCAAGCGATAGAGCACGGCCGGAGGGCAGGGCATATACGAGAGGAGTAATGGGGGTTAGGAGTGAAGATAAGAAACGGAAAATTGAGACAATGACTCCAACACTTGAGTCAAAGATTAAGGACTAGCTATGCATTTACATTGAAAGTTCAAACATGCGTCTATGCATGCCACAGCCTTGCCACGGCCTCGGTAATACCAACGTCGTTTGTCTCGAAGGAGTAGAGGGCGAGACCCATAGCGACGGTTCCAACGCGGAGAGCCCACATGGAAGCCTTTCGAACAAGAGGAACACGCTTCGCGGGGAAGTAGTCGACAATGCAGGACCTGTCTTGTATTAGCTACGGTAATGTCTCAATTTGCACTCCCATATTACTCACTCAAAGCCAATGTGCGAGTGGACGACCAGGAGAGCGCAGAGAATCGAGTCGGTAAGAGGGTTCAGCGAGCCTGCAGCAAAGGGCGCAATGGTCAAGGGAATCAGACCGGCGGACACGATCCTCTCAAAGCTCCAGTGGTAGCTGCCGTGGGCGTAGTCGGGGTCTGGTACCGGGACAGGGTCGTTGGTGGTTCCGATGATCTTCTGGGGCAGCGGTGGCAGGATCTGCTTGCGCTGCGTGGCGTGCAAGGCGGCAATGCGTGTTGACTTGGGCATGGCAGAGCGCTGGAAGGCTGGGCGGATTAAGGTGGCCGTCGACAGCATGCGCTGCGACGCCTGGGGCGCGGGGCAAGCTTGCCTGAGGAGGCCGGGACGCACGACGGAGGCCATTGTCTGATGCTTGTGGTCGTAGCTATGGGGCGAGAGGAGAGAGGAGAGGCTGTGGGCGGTCGCAAGATGCAATGCAGCATCGCAACGACGAACAGACGTCGACGACAATGCCTCGGATGTCGGCTGCTGACGTCCCGGCTGCGCTCATTGGCTAACGGTCGAGGCCGGGAAGTCCCGTGATGGCAGATTTGACGAAACTCGAAACTCACCCACCTCACCTAGGCCAAGCTGCAGCTGGACGTCGCACATCCACCCCGACCCCATCACCGCCCC
>WBOK01000645.1:0-20360 GCA_009289805.1 Alternaria gansuensis
ATTTAAATTACACTCTAAACTTAAAAAAAAAATCTTAACTGATAACTAGATTAATAAGTATTTTAAAAGTAAATTAAAATAATAAAAATACTATAAATATTATATAGTTAATTATTTATTAATTAAAGTTTTTAAGAAATTACTTGTATTTATTATAAAAATAATATAATTTTTTATTTTATTATTATACTTTATTTAATAGTATTTTATTTTAGCACTATGCTTATACTTAATAGCAAACTTATTTTAAAATAAAACTTTATAAAAAGTTATATTTTTAATATTAATAAGTATTTGTTTAGCGTAAATATAATAATTATAAGCTTTTTTAGTATCTAAAAGCAATTTTTTTAAAAATTATAAATAAAATAGTTTTTTTTCTTTAAAAAGTATTGTATACTTCTAATTAAAAAATTTATACTATTTTCTTTTAAAAGATATTAAATTATCTTTTTAAAGCTTTTTATAAAGTTTTTATTAAGTACTCTTTTTACTTTTTTTAAGATTTTAGAAGGACAGCCTTATTTAGAGCTAATAATAGATAAAAGAGTGTTCTTTTTTTATATAATTTAATATAGAGTATTATAAATTCTTTTAGAAGGCTTTTTTAGTATATTAGTAATAAAAAAAAATTTATTATATAAAGTATAAACTTATTGTTTAAATTAAGAGAGATTGCGAGCTATAAAAAAGATAATATAAAAATAAAAAGTTTAAATAAATAAAAAGAGTAAACTTACTATATTTTTATTAAGTTATTACGTAATTAGTGCTTACGTAAGCAACCTCTATTTTTTATCTTTTTATTTAACTATAAGAAAATAAGAAATATTACTCTAAAACTTGCTTACATTATGCTTACATAAGCTAATTAAACTAATATTTTTTTTAGCCCTTTTTATACATTTATAAAAAAGATATGCTAAAATCTATTTTTGCTTTTTTTTTCAAAATATTTTAAGCGAGATTAGAGGCGCAATTATGCTAAATAAGTAGCTTACTAAGCAGCCTATCTTAAAGAGGAGGTTCTTGGCTTTCCAAATTACTAAATTCTTTTAGTATAGCCCTTCTAGTCATTGAAATATAAAGCTTTAAAAACTATAACATTTTTAATTTCTTTTTTTTGTCACCCCACTGTATATATACCAACACTAGGCGCTAGAAGCTTAAATATAGTGTTAATCTTGTTATATAGTGCTTTAAGGCTAATATTTCTTTTTTATAAAGAGATTTTTTGCGCCTTTCAATTCAAAGAGATAGTATTTTTCAAAACTATAATTTGCTGTGTAGTTAAAGCTAAAAAATAATACCTTTAATTACTAATAACATCTTTTACAGTGTTAAAAACACGCTTAATACTAATACTAATAATAAAGATGGCTTATATATTTTTTAACTTAAAATAGCTAAAAATAGATAATTTTGTTTTGTTGCTACTACTTTAGAATATTAAATAATGTCTCTAGTTTAATATAAGCAGTGCTTAAGTATTTTTTAGGTTTTCTATTAAGTAAGGCTTTTTATTTCTTCTTTTTTTTATATAAAAGATGTCTGACCTAAAGTAGAAAAGCTATTAAAATGTAATTAGAAAGCAGGACTTTTAATCTATTTATAGCTAAGTACTTTATTTAAGATAGAAGTAGAGACTAGTATTCAATCTGCCTCTTTACTATTATTATATTAATTAAGATAGTTAAAAACTACTTGTAATATATATACTTGTTTTAAAGTTTTTATATAGAATTCTAGTTAGCTAATTAGCACTGTTTTGTAATAACTAACTATAATAACTATACATTATATATAGTAAGCTTTTAAGTTAGATCTAAAATCGCTACATAGTAAAATAAAACTTTTATTGAGCTAATATTTTTGCGTAGTATTTACTTAGTTTTGTCTTTTTTTTGTTTATAGTAGCTTATACTATTGCAGACTACTTTATAGTATAACTTTCTACATTTTTATTAAAATTTTTAAATATTAAGTTTATAAAACTAAAAAAATAGTTTTATATAAGCTAAATATATTAGACTTAAAGCTTCTAGTTCTTACTTAAAAAGCTTATAACGTCCTAAAACTATTTAATCATCTTTATAATTACTTTACTATAGTACTACTTAATAAAAAAAAGTTCAAAATACTTAATGTTATAATAGTTAACCTTTCTTGTGTTGTTATTAGAGGCAATAATAATACAAGTACTTTTTTTATTACTATTTCTTGTACTAGCTATTTACTTATTTAATTTAAGAGCTTAAGCGCGTGCTTATATATATATTATATTTTAAATTTTATTAAGTCTTTACATCGCGAATAACAGAAAGTTATTCTTTTAGTAGTAGATATTATTAAGTAGTAAGAAATTGCTTATATTATTATAGTAACCTGTTAATAGTAATTCAAATAGCTTAAATTTAAGAAGTAAATAAAATATAATAATAAAATATAATAAAAGTATTAATACTTTACAAAGCATGTTTACAAAAAAAAAATTTATTTAATTTTTTTAATATGTTGCCTGCGTAAGACCTCTTTAAGTCTAACCTCTATAGTAGTAGCTAGCTAGAGATGTTGGATTATATCTTAAACTACTAGATTAATAATATAAGCTAGGCATAAAATAGAGTTTTCTAAGGCGCTTAGCTAATATTCTTATTCATTAGTATTGATTAAATTGCTTAACTAAATACTATATTGTTGCTAGCATTATTGCAAGTAATAGCTAGAAAAGAAAACTTATAATTAGTGTCTAAAAGTATACGTAGTACCTCTATAGCTATTAAAATTCTAGTATGTTGTCTGCGTATTAGTATAAAGTTAAGTAGTTTCTTTTATAGTTACTAGTTTAGTATAATATAGTAACTCTAAACTACAAGAAAGCTACAATAATTAGCTATAAACTTTGTATCTAGTATAATTAAAACTTTAGTTATAAGGCCTAAGTTATTAATAAAAGAGGCTTTTGCTTTATAAAACTAGTTCTACAATATTAACTATAAATTTATAATAGGTAACTATTGCAGTTTAAGGCTTTAAAATTTAAAAAATCATATAAATAATAGCTGCTTAATATTTTAGAATAGCTAATTACTATTTGTAACTACTTAAACAAGCTCTTTTTTTTAAAGGCATTTTAGATATATTTAGGTATTAAAACAGATGTAGTACTTTTTTAAAGTTAAGTATAAATAAAGTTTATTATACACAGACTATTATAAATAGAAGTTAAAGTACTCTTCCAATTAGCTATATGAATATAGTTTATAAAGTATATAGTTTTTATTTTTGTTAGCTTTAGGTGTTGCAGAATTATGCTGTAGTTAAAATAGAATTTAATAAGACAGCTAGTTGTAATATAGGCAGCTTCTTTAAACTTTAGCTAAATGCTACTAGTATAGAAATTATAGTTCTAGCAGAGAGATATACTGTCTAAATTTTAAGCCTAGCTAGTTATTCTCTACTATCTATTCTAATTAATTATAATATAACTTTTTTCTTTCTTCTATATAGCTTCTTAAAGTAGGTATATTAAAACATCTAACTTCTTCTGCCCTTCTCCGTAAATAAACTAGTGTCCGCTAATTTAGAATTAGTAAAGATTTTTTAAAAACTATAGATATATTTAGCTATAATAACATATATATAAACGATATTTTGGCTTCGGCCTTTTAAGACAACCTTTTAATGTAACTACACATTTTGTAGACACCTTTTTAGTAAAAAAAGATTTAATGCTAACAACAGGTATCTAGGCTTATGCCCCCTTATTTAGCATTACTAGCACGCAATTAGTATGTCGCATGTTTAAATAGAAACAAAGATACGCAATATTTCTTTAACTAACTCTTTTAACTAATAACTATTTACTACTAACTATTTACTACTAACCGCAACTTCTATTGTCTTGTTGCTATTTTAGTAGTATTATAGTTACAGCGTTTAGTACTTATTCCTAGATATAAATAAATAGTAATAGTATTACTATTTATATATAGCTCTTTTATTCTTAAAAGCAACTTATAAAATTCTTCTACTTATTAGTTTATTTTAGCTACTTAATAGCTGTTTTAACACGCTTTTACTTTTTACAAAGCTACTTTAAAGTCTTTTTACTAAAGTTATATTTACGTAGGAGAAGATTACTAAAATAATATACTTTTACTATACTTAAACTATTAACATGCGTAGTGTATATAGTATACTAGCTAAACTAACCTTTTATAGTCCTTATTATAACCTTAACATTTATAACAATAGACATATTAAAAATATCTTAACTATAGTTATATTTTAACTTCTGCACTAACTTAACTACTATAAAGACTATTACTACTAGCTTCTTTTTAACTAATAAAAGTAGCTACTTAATGATAGTAAATGCTAGCTTTGTAATATACTACTATAGCTTTTAGTATAGTAACTTAGTAAAGTTTAACTTTACTTAATATAAGCTATTAGTCTTTATATTAAAGAGAAAAAAAAATAGTCTAAGTATTATATTATTTATATGTAAGTTGTTTATATATAGTACTATATAGTATAAAAAACTCTAAAAGTAAAAAGTAGTAGGCAGAGAGCTTTTATAAAGAAGTATTATAAGCTTTTACTATAGTAACGTATATATTCTTACCTTTCTTCTCTATCTCTATTATAATTTTGTTACTAGCTATAGGCTAGTAATTACTATTAAACACGTTTTAATTAGTGTTACTTTTTAGTACTTTTAGCAAAATTTTTTAACTCTAATTTTTGCTTAGTAGTTTAAGCTTTTTTGCTCTAAGCGCTTAGCGCGTAGACTTTATCTACCTACTGTTTAAATCTTGTTAACTACACACAATCTTTTTTTTAACTTTTGCAACATATTTTGACTACAACAACAACTACCACCTTTAACACCATAAAAATAAAATCTAAACGATATTTATATTAAACATGTTATAAAAAGCTGTAATAAATTGTTGTAATTACAAATATATAGCACACAAATATCTGCTCTACTTCTAGTAAATCTATGTTTAGCTAAATTAAAATTAACTTATTTTTCTAATTATGTATTATGTTAGGCGCTTTTTGAATAACCTTATTAATTTAAAGTTTATTATTATAAAAATCGTATAGTTTTAGAATTATAAATTTTTATTACTTTGTAAAAGTTGTATTAATTAGCTATAATAAGCGCTAACTAAAGCTAACAGCTTAACGCAAAAATACTGCTATAATTAATTTTAAAAGCTTTTAAAGTCTGTAAAACTGCTAGAATTTCTATCTTTATTCTTATTTTTATTCTTAACTTTAGCTTATAGTTCCTGCTACTACTTCTTAGTCTTATACTTATTCTTACATTAATTATAGTATATATTAATATTAAAACTATTATTAACCTCTTTTTTGCATTTATTACTATTATACTTTTTAATATATAGCTTGTTGCTGCGTAAGATAGTATTTTACTAAGTCTTAAAGACTTATTCACTAGTAGAGGCTTAAATAGTCCATACTAGTTAGTTAGTCTACGTAATAAAAGAATATGTTAAAACTTGTTTTTAATTCTTCTTAGTAGTAATAGCTAACTTCTTTAGACTTAAACTTTAAACAAAGTTTTTTTATTTCTTTTTAGCTTATTTTTTTTTAAAATATTAGTACAAAGATTTGGTAAATTATTATTATAAGTGTAGTGTATAATTTTTTTAAAAATACTACTAGAGTTATAAATTTAAGTATGTACACAACTCTAGCTACTATTATTTAAGCTTTTTATCACTTACGCTGCCTTTTCTAAAACTCTTACGTGCTGCTTTATATTAATTTTGTAGTATGCGTCTCTTCATTTCTTAGAAATTTAATTAAGAGTTATCTATAGCTATTTACTTATATATATAAGCACAACTCCGTAATAAATAACTATAATAACTTACTACTCTTCTAAGCGTTATATTACTTTTGGTTAAGTACTTTTTATGCTACTTTTATTATTTTTTTGCGTTTTTTTATTCTTATGTTTTTATATTATTCCATACTTTTTATCTTTTTTATTAGTATATTGCAGCGTGATTAGCTATATATACATGTTGTAAGGCCTGTGTCTTAAAATTAAGTTAAGCTACTTAACCTTTTTGCGTAATAGCTTAAGAACTAGAGCTTAATAATTTCTTTATTAAGACTTTTAAACTTGTAAGGCAACTTTTTTTAAACTACTTTATCCGCGTTACGTAAGTGTATTACTATTTTTTTTTTATATTTATAACTTCTTATTAATCAGCATGCACTATAATTAATAGCTATATTAAATACTTTTATAAGCTTCTTCTAGTTATTGTGTTTTAAACCTAGTAGCACTAAAATTAGAATGCGCAGACCTAGGCTTTTAAAATTATTACACCGCTCTTTTTTAATTATTATTATAATAATAGACGTGGTAATTGACCGTAATTAGTTGGTTTTAGTTGTAGTTATTAAATAGAAGGTAGAAATTTAAAAATATTATTATAACATAGCTAGTGTGCCTGTGCGCCCTTACTAAAGCTAATAAGAAATTAAAATTATTGCCATATATAGACACTACTACTACTAATTACTACCTACTAACAATTCACCCTAGCACACTGTATTATAATAGCTTTTTATTACGTTTACTTAGGCACTCTATTGCTATAGAAAAAATTAGCAATAATTTTATATACTTGCTATAAATTTTAACAACTATACAACTACTATGATAGCGTACACTAAGCAAACTACGTAAGCTTTAACTAGTGGCAAGACGCTTATAAAGAATTTATCAACTAAAGCTAGTGAAAAGCTACTTATATTATTTATAAAAGTTAAGGCTGTTCAAAAGAATATTAATATAAGCTAGGTAGTAAGTTGTCATAGTCTTATATTATTGTTAAACACTAATGGTATATAGCAATTGCGCTAAGAAAAATTAAAAAGTAGTAAAAGTTAACTAAATTAGTACTATATAAACTTTTATATTGTTGTCTTGTTTGCAAGATTACGCATACTTATTACTTCAATTTATACTTTTAAGTAGAAGTAATTTTTACTTTTTAAAAGTTAGCTAAAACGCTCTTAGTTAGCTATTTTAGAGGTATTTTAACTACTGTTGTTATTTTGAAATTATATACTAACTAATAAATACAGACTATAACTTTAATGCGATTTATATAAAAAAAGTTACTATTTAAGCTAAAAATTTGAAGATAACAGTTAAATACTCTAAGAAGTTTAGTACTAACTTTACGTTCAACTAGCTTTCTACAAAAAGATTACATAGCAAGTAGTTAAAGTTCTTTTAATATATAATAATATAAACATGCTCTCTTAGTTACTTTATATACTATAATAACTAACTGTGTTAATAACTACAACTTAATCACAGAGGGGTGACAAAAAAAAAGAAATCAAAGAGGTTATCATTTTTAAAGCTTTATAGTTCTAGGAGTAGAAGGGCTATACCAAAAAGAGTTAGTGATTTGAAAAGCCAAGAGCTTCCTCTTAGATATACAATGCTTAGTAAGCCGCTTAGTCAGCACGGTTGACCGTGCAATTTCTCTCAAATTAAGAGGGAGAAAAAAGTTAAAATGAATTTTAGTATAACTTTTTTTGGAACGTGTAAAAATTGCTATTAGAAAACTATGTTGAATAAGGTTACGTAAGCAGTATGTAAGCAGGTTATAAAGCGTAGTATCTTAATTACTTCAAGTATTTCTTTTTAAGGTATCAAAGGTGGTAGTTGTTGTTGTAGCCAAAATAGGTTTTCTAAAAAAGTAAAAAGCAGCTGCCCTCTACTAATTAGTCGCAAAAGTTAAAAAAAGATTATATATAGTTAATAAAATTTAAATAGTAAGTAGATAAAGTCTATGCGCTAAGCGCTTAGAGCAGAAAAGCTTAAACTAGTAAGCAAAATTAAGGTTAAAAAGTTTACTAAAGGTACTAAAAAACAACACTAATTAAAACGTGTTTAATAGCAATTACTAGCCTATAGCTAGTAACAAAATTGTAATAGACTTTACACTACATAGTACTATATATAAATAACTTACATTTAAATAATATAATACTTAAATTATTTTTTTTCTATTTAATATAAAGACTAATAGCTTATATTAAGTTAAGTTAGACTTTACTAAGTTACTTTATAAAAAGCTATAGTAGTAGATTATAAAGCCTGCGTTTACTTTTGTTAAGTAGCCTTTTTAGTTAGTTAAAGAAGAGCTATTAGTAGTTGCTTTTATAGTAATTAGGTAAACGTAGAAGTTAAATTTTATTATTTATTAATACTTTATTAATGCGTCTAGTTTTATAAATATTAAAGTTATAATAAAGGTTGTTAAAAGCTTATTTAGTAGTAAGTCTATTAAATATATTGCGCATGTTAATAGTTTAGGTACAGTAATAGTATATTATTTTACTAATTTTCTTTTATATAAATACAACTTAAGTAGAAAGAATTTATAGTAGCTTTATAAAGAGCAAGAGCGTGTTAAAACAGCTATTAAGTAGCTAAAATAAACTTATAAGTAAGAAGATTTTGTAAGTTACTTTTAAAGATAGAAGAGCTATACTTAAATAGTAATGCTGTTATTATATATTTACATTTAAGCATAGGCGCTAGAAACGCCGCAACTGCAACACTGCTAAGATAGTAATAGAGATAATAGAAGTTGCGGTTATTAGTAAATAGTTATTAGTTAAGATAGTTAGTTAGAGGGATATTATACATCTTTGTTTCTGTCTAAACATGCTAGAGCGACACACTAATTGCGTGCCGGCAATGCTAAATAAGGGGGCATAAGCCTAGATACCTGTTTACTTCAAGTATAATTAAAGGATGTTAGAAATAGAGGTTGCGTATATAAGCGCTAATTACGTAATATATTAGTAAGCTTAAAGTATATTAACTCTATTTACTCTTTTTAACTTAGTTTTTCTATAGCATCTTCTTTATAGCTTATAGTTTGTCCTATTTTAGATAATAAGTTAATAGTATATATATATTATATAAGCTTGTTACCTTAAATAGTAACATGCTAAAGAATCTTTTTAAAAGTATTAGTAAGTACATTAAATAAAATTATATAAAAGAAGAAGCGTTTTTACTTCCTTTTGCACTTAAACTAGGCTGTTGTACTAAGATCTCTTACAATGTTTAAAAACCACTTAATATAAACCTTATTAAATTACTAGAAGATTAAATAAAAATTTAAAGAAGTAAAATAAATATAAATTTCTTATAAGAATCTTATAGAACTTGCTAAAACAAGTTATCTATATTAGAGAAAATTTAAAGAAAAAGCTCTCTTTAAATATAAGAGAGACTTTATAATTATTACAATCATACTAAGTAGAAAATTAAAAAACTTTAAAATCCAGACTTAAAATTAGTTCTATATTAATATAAGTTGACTATTAAGTACTGTTATAATACTAAAGTAATAGAATATTTAACATAACAAAATAACAATACTATAAGAGATTTAGATTCCACTAAAATCATTTAATAGTTATATTTTACACTAGCTAGAGTAATACTAAGCTACTAGAGAAACTATCGGCTAGCTTACTAAGTGTTAGTAAGCTATTTTACAATATTATCTACATAAATCTTAAAAATAGGCCTTTAATTATAACTAGGTAGTTTTTTATGGTAAGACTCTAAACCTCTTACACTAAAGAGATTGACTAGTCTTGTTTAATAATTTATAATATTTAGCGATTTTTATACGTTTAAGAAAAAGTAATACAGAAATTCATTTTAATCTTTTTTTCTCTTATGTTTTGGGCAGAAATGCAGAGACGGCCGTGCTGATTAAGCAGCTTACTAAGCAGTGTAACTTAAAGAGGAAGTTCTTGGCTTGTCAAATCACTAACTATTTTTGGTATAGCCCCTCAACTTATAGAGTTATAAAGCTTCAAAAATAATAGCTTTTTTGATTACTTTTTTTTGTCACCGCTCTGTATATTACTTAATATTTAACTTTGTTAGTGTTATTGCTAGTAATTATGATTTTTACTTAAACTATATATTTATTAGTATAGTGCGTTGTTATTTCATATACCTAATATTAGTTATTAGCTAATTATTTGAGTATACTTTTATTTTTAACTTCTTAATTTATTTGCTTAAATTTGCTTAAAGTAAAAACCTTATTATTTAATTTTAGCAGTGGTATAATTTTGTAGCTATTTATTAAGTACACCTTTTTATTTATTTTTATGGTATTAAAGGTGGTGGTTGTTGTTGTAGTAATAATAGGTTTTCTAAAAAAGTAAAAAGTAGCTACTCTCTATTAATTAGTCGCAAAAGTTAAAGAAAGATTATATATAGTAAACAAAATTTAAATAGTAAGTAAATAAAGTCTACGCGCTAAGCGCTTAGAGTAGAAAAGCTTAGACTACTAAGCAAAATTAAGGTTAAAAAACTTGCTAAAGGTACTTAAAAAAACAACACTAATTAAAATGTATTTAATAGCAATTGCTAGCTTATAGCTAGCAACTGGCTTCGGCCTTTTGAGACAACCTTTTGATGTGACCACACATTTTGTAGACACCTTTTTGGTAAAAAAAGATTTATTGCTAAAGTGTGTCGCTCTAGCATGTTCAAACAGAAACAAAGATGCGCAATATCCCTTTAACTAACCCTCTTGACTAATAACTATTTACTGCTAACCATTTACTGCTGACCGCAACTTCTGTCGTCCTGTCGCTATCCTAGCGGTGTTGCGGTCGCGGCGTTTAGTGCCTATTCTTAGATGTAAATAAACAACAACAGCATTACTATCTATACACAGCTCTCCTATTCCTAAAGGCAACTTACAAAATCCTCCTGCTTGTTAGTTTGTCCTAGCTACTTAATAGCTGTTTTAACACGCCTTTGCTCTTTGCAAAGCTACTCCTAAGTTTCTTTGCTAAGGTTGCATTTGCGCAAGAGGAGATTGCTAAAGTAATACACCTTTACTACACCTAGACTATTAACATGCGTAGTGTATATAGTGTACTAGCTAAACTAGCCTTTTACAGTCCTTGTTGTAACCTTATATCTATAACACTAGACGCATTAAAGATGTCTTGACTACAGTTATATTCTAACCTCTGCACTAACTTAACTACTATAGGGACTATTGCCACCAGCTCCTTTTTAACCAACAAAGGTAGCCGCTCAATAACAGTAAACGCCAGCTTTGTAATCTACTACTATAGCTTCTAGTATAGTAACTTAGTAAGGTCTAACTTTACTTAATGTAAGCTATTAGTCTTTGTGTTACAACCTTAATTTTTGCTTAGTAGTCTAAGCTTTTCTGCTCCGAGCGCTTAGCGCGTAGACTTTATCCACCTACTGTTCAAATCTCGTTAACTACACACAATCTTTTTTTTGACTTTTGCGACTAATTAGTAAAGGGTAGCTGCTTTTCACTTTTTTTGGAAACCCCATTTTGACTACAATAACAACCACCACCTTTGACACCTTAAAAAATAAATAGCTAGCAACAAGATTGCAGTAGAGGTAGAGAAAGTAGAAAAAGGTAAAGACATGTACGTTACTGCAGTAGAAGCCTACAATACTTTATAAAAGCTTTCTGCCTACTATTTCTTATCTTTAAAATTTCCTATATTATATAGTACTATATATAAACAACTTGTATATAAATAATATAATGCTTAAACTATTTTTTTTTATATTTAACATAAAGACTAATAGCTTATATTAAGTAAAGTTAGACCTTACTAAGTTACTATATAAAAACAGCTATAGTAGTAAATTATAGAGCCTACGTTTACTTTTATTAAGCAGCCTCCTTAGTTAGTTAAAAAGGAGCTATTAGTAGTAGCTTTTATAGTAATTAAGTAAATATAAAAGTTAAATTTTATTATTTGTTAATACCTTATTAATATGTCTAGTATTATAAATCTTAAGGTTATAATAGAAGTTGTTAAAAGCTTATTTAGTAGTAAGTTTATTAAATATGTTGCGCATATTAATAGTCTAGGTACAGTAATAGTATATTATTTTACTAATCTTCTTTTACGTGAATACAACTTTAGTAGAAAGACTATATAGTAGCTTTATAGAGAGCAAGAGCGTGTTAAAACAGCTATTAAGTAGCTAAAATAAACTAATAAGTAGGAGGATTTTGTAAGTTGCCTCTAAGAATAAAAAAGCTATACTTAGATAGTAACGCTATTGTTGTATATTTATATCTAAGTATAGGCGCTAGAAACGCTGCGACTGCAAAACTGCTAGGATAGCAATAAAGATAATAGAAGTTGTAGTTATTAGTAAATAGTTATTATTTAAGATAGTTAGTTAGAGAGATATTGCGCATTTTTATTTCTGTCTAAACATGTGACACACTAATTGCGTGCTTGCAATGCTAAATAAGGGGGCATAAGCCTAGATACTTGTTGTTAGTAATAAATCCTTTTTTACTAAAAAGGTGTCTACAAAATGTGTAGTTACATCAAAAGGTTGTCTTAAAAGGCCGAAGCTAGTACACCTTTTTAAAAAAGTCTAAGTAACTTAAGTTATTATTTAGTTTTATTTAAACTAAGTATAGTATTCTTTATCTAATTATTTAATCTTAACCGCTGCCTATTGAACTTATTCTTTTTTATAGTTTTAGATACAGTGTCTAACTTTACTATACTAAAAATATACCTTATCAGAATAACGCTTCTAGCATTCTTCTTTAAAAAGGCTACTATACTTTTCTTTTAAGTATTTTTGTTTTGAACTTTATTTTATATATTACTAATTATAATAGTATTACTATTTTTATTATATTTACTATGTGGTTGTTTTGTATTTGCTAGGCTAAGTTCAAAGTATTTTTCCTAGTCATACTGTTTTTAGAGCTTATTATTAATTCGCATAGCTAGCTTAACTAATTTATATAGTATATTAGGCTTATTATAGTGTATAAAGCTGTTTTTTATATTTTCTTTCAAGCCTACTTGAAAAACTATTTAAAGTGCTTTATTATTTTTAATTAATTTATACTTATAGCTACTTAAATTTTCCTATATATACTAAAACTAACGTAGTTTACTTAAAGTAAGTAATTTCTCTCTTAGCTTAGTGCTTAGCGTCTACATTCTTTAAAATATATTTCATTTTTTATTCAAACTTTATTTAACTTATAATTAAAGCTTATATTCTTACTTTAACTTCTTTATATTTTTTATTTAGTAAGTAATTACCTAAATAAAGCTATATTTAGTTAGAGGCTTTATTCTTTATATATATATTTACTATAAAAAAAAATTTTAATTTGTAAAAACTTTATTATACTTAAAGAATAAATTAGTATAAGTAGAAAATATTTATAGTTTCTTTATTTTCTTTTATACTTCTCAAGTAGTACTATTTTAAGTTTTTTTATAGTAATAGTTTGTTTTTCTAAAATAGCTATTAGCTAACTTAAAAGCTAATTAATTGTATTTATTATAAAAGCTACTTGCTATGCCTAGATATAAGCTTATTACTTAAGATTTCTAATTTTTTAAGCACTAAAGATATTTTTAGTATTAAAGTTTAATGTATTAAGTATTTTATTATTTTTAATATTAGTTATTTTGTATAAAGAGTTTAGACTTTAAGCTATATTATTTTAAGTAATTTCTTACAATACTATTATAAGTTTTAATCAAGTAACTTATTAGTTAAATTATTTCTTAAAATTTCTAGTAGTTAAAGCATTATATAATGTAAGTCTATACTTATTTAAGCTTAGTTTATACTAAAGTAAGCTAACATATTTAGTAGTTTATAAGGTATAATAATAGTAATTTTAAGTAAAAAAAAGTTATTAATATTAACAAAAAGTAAGTAATACTAATTTTATAAAAGATAAAATAACTAGCTAACAATTAATGTAAAAGATAAACTATTTATGTTAAATATAATAAGTATAAAAAGATTTTTTTTTACATTTTTATACTTACTACCTTTGTCTTACTATTCTATACATTTTTTCTAAGATGAGAGTTTATAGTAGCGCTGCTATCCCTTTATGCATAGCTATCCTAGATAGCTAGCCTTAGCAGGATAGCAATTACGTGGTTAGCGCCCCGCGCGGATTATTACCTTCTAACGTTGTAGCTAGTTGACCTTCAACCCCCGCTCTTACGTTAAGGAGAGAATCCTTCCTGTTACTTGTAACACGTTATTTTGTTATATCAAATAGCCTATAATTTTAGTACTATAATAGTGCTTATTATTGAATTTGTATCAATACAAAACTTAATTTAAATTCAACTTTTGAAGTTTTTAAAGTTTTCACTAAATATAAATACAATAATAATAAGTTCTTTCTGTAAGTAGTAGCTTCAAGCAATAGTACTTGCTTCACACCACAGAAGATAGTAAGAGATAACTTAAATAATAATGTGTGTATATTTTGAGCAATAATACCTGCAGGTGTCCTCGCAGGTAAGAAGCAGCTTATAAGCACAATTGCAAGTGGACAAGCTAGCGATAAGCGAGCTTAGCGGACCCAGCCAATACACGGTCCCCCGTGACACTTTTTTAGGTTTAAAAGTAGCTTTTTTTTTTAAAGCTCTTGATACAATAGATATCTTTTTTTAGCAAGGTCTATTAGTTTTTATAGAAATCTATACCTATTTTACAATTTGGCTTTTTTGTTTCATTTTCTAAATATTTTAATAAGATTCATATAAAGTAATTTTGAAACCTTATTAGAGATGTTAGCACAATAGCCTAGTTTAAGCGTAAAAGTAAGTAAGAAAGCTAGTTTTTCTATGTAATTTAACTTAAAATATGTACTTACACTATTAGATAGATTTTCTATTAAATTACTATTTAAGGTAATAAGCTTATATAATATACATTAAGTACTTACTTACTATCTAAAATAAGATAAACTATTAGCTATAAAGAAGATGCTATAGAAAAAGTGGTTGAAAATAGGTAAATAAACTTAATATACTATAAACTTACTTGTATATTACGTAATTAACGCTTATATGAGCAACCTCTAGTTCCTACACTCTTTAATCATACTTTAAGTAACTGAGATACTGCCTTTTATAACACGCTTACATAATGCTTATGTAACTCTATTCAATATGGTTTTTTACTAGCAATTTTTATATATTCAAACAAAGGTTATACTAGTTTTTATGTTGAATGTTTTTTCCCACTTAATTTGAGCGGGATTGCAGAGGCAGACGTGCTAGCTAAGAAGCTTCCTAATTAGCCTATCTTAAAGAAGAAGTTCTCGGCTTTTCAAATTACTAACTCTTCTTAGTATAGCCCTTCTACTTATAGAAATATAAAGCTTGAAAAATAATAACTTTTTGAATTTCTTTTTTTTTGTCACCGCTCTGTAATACTGTAAAGTATAAAATTTTACACTTTTCTTACCTCGTTTACCTTGATTGAGTCTATTATAGCCTATTCTTACACGCTTAGTATTTTTTCAAGTATTTTTTATATTTTTTAGCTTTTCTTAGTCTTGCAGTGCTCTTGCTCTTTTTTCTAAGTATTGCTATTTGTCACGGATAGTTGCGTGCTGGCTAGATCCGCCAAACTCGCTTATCGTTAGCTTGTCCACCTACAATTGTGCTTATAAGGGGCTTCTCACCTGCAAGAATACTAGCAGGTATTATTGCTTAAAATATACACATGTTATTATTCTAGAGCTATCTCTTACTATCTTCTGTAGTGTAAAGCAAGTATTAAAGCTACCTCTTACAGAATAATACCTCCTCCTACAAGCTAATAGTTTAGAAATAGCTCTCTTAACGCAATTTAATACTTAAAGTAATTATAGAAGCTAAAGCTCTATTATATCTAAACTCTTAATTCTCTTTAAACTTTATTAAGGCCTGCTATACTTAAAAAGCTTAAGGAGCGTACCTAAAGCGCACTTATAATACTTAAAGAGCGAATTAATGCTGTAAAAAAGTAACACAATAAACTTTAATTTTTATAATAATTATGAAAGTTAAAAAAAGAAGCAGCACAACTAAAAGAAGTTAAATAAAAAAGAATTTTAAATATACTAATACTACTAACTACATTATTCTACGCGCAGAATGCACTTAAAGTATTACTTACTATATATATATAATACGCGCTAAAACTTAAAAACTTAGCTAAATAATAAGGTAAAACTCTTAAAGATTATTATAAGTTTACGTATTTTTATAAAGTAGCGTTTTAGCTACTACTATAAAAATTTAGAAAGATAACAATAAAGTAATTTAGATAATATAGTATTTTAAAGTAGACTTTTAAAAGCTTTAGTATACTTACTATAAGTATTTTTTAAAAGTAAAAAGAAAAGTACTAACTTAGAACTACTTTAAGTAATATATACTTTACTTACTTTGAAATTTTATTAACTATAGTTTTAAAGTAGTAACTACGCATAAGTACGCTATATAGTAAAAGAACTAAACTAAATAATTATTTAAAACTTATTTTAATGTTTTTAAAGATTAACTCCTAACATATACTAAGGTATAAAAAGTCTAGTATTGTTTTGCAAAACTAAGGCTTAAACTACAGTATATAATTACTAACTACTATTAAATATTTATAACTGAAAAATACTTTATTACGCTTAAATTTACACTTGCATAAAATTTGTAGAGAGTACTTATTACATATAATTTACTCTACTAGAGCACTTTTACAAAAAAAAACACTTTTTTATAGCTACTATACTAGACGCACTTAAGAGGTGTAAGAATAGTAATAATATTATATGCTTTAAGTACTACAAAAAAAGATACTACGCTAATAAGTGCTAAAGTAGCAACTTTAATAAAGTCCTAGTTAATATAAACTATAGAGAACTAGGAGCTAGTAACAGTAGTTTAGAAGAACTAAATAATTAATTTTAATTCTACCTTTCTAACTGCGTCTAAGACAAGCTATTTATATAGACTTAACTTAGAAAGGCTGTTGTTAAACTTAGAAAAGTTTAACACGTATCTTAATAAGCTTAGGTGTAAGATTATAAGTTTAGCGTAAATACTCTAACATAAAGTTAGCTAGCGCACGCTTAGCGCGTAAGCTAACAGGTTTCTAGCCTTAGGCCTTAAAAATAGTACATTATAAATATAACACACTTTTTAAGTAACTAAAACTTTAGTTACTTATATAGAGCTTTATATAGTCTTAGCGCACTACGTAACGCGTTACGTATATATAGCTTAGTATAAAGCGTAACAACAATAATAAATTTTTAAGCTTTTTAAGCTTAGTATTTAATACTACTATAGCTACTATAAGTATTACTTATAAGTTTATCTAAACTTTTTAAAAGCAATACTAATTACTTTTATAAGTGTTACTATACTTTTATATAGTTTTTTAAGCTTACTATGCACTACTCTCTACTTCTATATAGTTTCTAGCTTTATTTTAGCACTTTTTTTATTTAGTTACTAACTCTATATAAAAGTTAAAACTATAAAAAGCTGCTATTACTTACGCTACTACTCGCGCCTCTGCGTATACTACTGCTACTATCTTGCTCTTGCTTTTGCCTACGCTCTTGCTTTTGCTGCCGCTGTTACTGCCTTTGCTAGTAGCGCAGCTGCTTTTAAAACACGCTTTTTATGCTTAGTTAACTAGTACTACTTTAAGTATAGTACTAGCCTACACGTTTAAAAGGCGTATAAGTAAAGTTAAAACCTTAGTTAAGACTACTTATAGAGGTAAAACCATAGTAGTAACTCTTAGGCGCTAAGGCAAACTTAGTGCGTATTACAACGTGCTCTATTTTAAGTATATTAAAAGTGCTTTATTTAGTAGCTTTAATAAAGCTTATTAAAAAAAGCTTTAGGCTTTAAAACGCACTACTAGTAGTACTCTAATAAAAAAACTTATAAAGTTTTATATATATTTTTTTCTTAAATTTTAAGCTTCTACTAATAATTAAAGTTTTAAATTATAATTTTTTTAGCTAAAAAGCTTCTTGCTAAGCTCTAAAAAAATACGCTATTATATACTTTTTTTTTATTTTATTTTAAAGTTCTTTATACTAATAAATTATAAAGTAAGTAGGCTAAAAAGCTTATAAGCTGCTGTCTGCGTCCTTCTAAAAGAAGTAGCTAAAAAAAAGAAGTTTAGAAAAGGCCTTAAAAGTAAAGTAAAAAAAAAGAAAAAAAGTTAAAATAACTAAAAAAAGCTTACTAGCTCTTTTAACAGTTTTCTTGCTCGTTGTCTACGCGCTAAAAAGCTATTAGATAAGCCAATTAACCTCCTAGTTACCTAAAAACCTATTAGAAGGAGGTTATTTTCTTAGAATTTTATAAGTTTCCTAGAAGTAAAGAGCTAATCTACCTTAATAATTAAATAATTATCTTTTTTTTTATACTTTTTTTCTTTTGTAATTTTTTTTAAGATGCATTTTTTATATTAATTAGCTTTTTAAAGTACTTAAGTTTTTATTTTAATAAGTACTTTGTAAGTCTATTAGCTAGCATCTTAGCTATTAGTAAATGTTTAATTTAAAATAAGCCTTTAGCGTACTTCTTGCAGAGCTACATATTCTATATATTAATATAATAGAGCTTAGTAGTTATCTTTTTTTACTTTTTAATAACTAGATATATAGTTTGTTAGTTGTTATAAAAAATCTTCTAAGCTCTTAAAACTATAAGCTTAAGCTCTTTAAATAGTTTCTTAAGTACTATAAACTTTTTACTATATACTCTAGTACAAGGAGCTTAGCTTTTATAGTTAAAGTTATTACTATAGCTTAATAAGCTGCTTTCTAAATAATTAGTTCTCTAAAAAGCATAATATATAGCTTTAAAAGAATTAATAAGTTTTTACATTATTTATAAAAAATATATCTTTATAAATAGTAAACTTCTTACTATTGCTTTTGCTGTATATAATTTCTTTATACCTTATATAGTAGAAGTATTATATAAGATAATTTACAGCCTTTATATAAGCTTCTAAAAAGTTAGTTAGAAAGTAAAAGAGCTTAGAAACTGCGTAGGCAGCGTTAGAATATAGTATAATAGCTATATAAAGCGCGCTACGATCGCGCTTTTAGTAAGCTTTAATTTAAAGCTTTAAAGCCTTTTTAAAATTTTTAACAAACTTTTTTAAAAGTAAAGAAGTTTTTAAGAACTTACTAAAAGTGTTTAAATTAAATTTTTTTATAACTTTGTTAATATAAGTATTATGTAGTAGTAATATTAAGCACTTTTTATAATTTCTTATAATCCTTATCTCTAAAAACTAGCTTACTTTTTTTTATCCTTAATCTTATAAGTATTTTTAATTAATTTAAAAAGCTTATAAGCTCTTATTTAGTAAATTTAATAATTTATAAAAGGAATATTATTTATATAAAATATTAGGAGAAGCGCGCAGTCTTTAGTAAATAAAAAATAAAGCTTTTTAGCTAAGGCTTATAAGCTAAGCTTTTTAAGTGTGCTTAAAAATTTATTATACTATAATAATAATAATTCTTGTAAGCTATATAAGGCTTTTTTAAGCCTAATACACTTTTTTAAGTACTTATTACTATTTAGTAAGTTACACAAGACTACTATTTTATTACTAATATTAGTATTAAGAAACGCGCCTACTATATTAAGCTACTAAATCTTTATATTTAACTTAGCTGTAATTACTATTATAAGTCTAAAAAAATACACAGCTAGTGTTACTGCGTATATTAAGTATAGTAAGTTTTTTTTTAAAAGTTTTTTCTTACTATAAGACGTGCTTTATATTTAAAAAAGTAGCTGTTTTTATTAAGCTTACAAGTAAATACCTATTTAAGAAAATTAAGCTTAAAGTTTTTTAAAGTTTCTTTTTCTCTCTAAGTGTTTTTTAAAACTAGAGTATTAGTTTCTTTTTAACTAGCTGATTTAAATTAAGTCTTATATTAGTAGCTATAAAGGTCCTTTTATTTATTTAGAAGCTTTAAGAAATAATTAAAGTATATTTAAAATTAATTAACATTTTTAAAAGCTACTACTATTACAGCGTAGACTATAATTAGCTTTTAATTTTTTCAAAGCTAATAAAGTAGTGCCTTAAGCTTAAGTGCTTTTAAGAAGTTATATAGTAAGTAGTATATACTTACACCTTTTATATTAAAACTACATTAGTTTTAATTTTTTAGCCTTAAAGAGCTTCTTGCAGGAGGTGCTTATACTTTTTTTTTTATAAAGTTTTTTTACTAAAAAAATTTAAAAAACTCTAGTTAGTGCTATAAAATTCTTAGCACTATGCTAAGCCTCTTTAAAAGCATTTTCTACTCTTTTTAAAGACTATAAGGGTCTCTACGCGTTTATTAAGCTTAATTTACTAGTTATTTATAATTTTTAAAAGCTAAGTAGCTTATTACTACTACTTA
>WBOK01000646.1:0-20486 GCA_009289805.1 Alternaria gansuensis
GCACCTCTTCCTCAATCTCTAAGTTATAAGCCTAGATTAGGCTGCCTCTGAGTCTACTACAAACAAGTAGAAGGCAGAGACCTCTACTTCTGAGTTGATAGTAGAACAAGCAGCAATTAGGCCTAGAAATTGAATCCACAACAGGTTATGAGCCTGGAGGTCAATTTACAACAGGTTATGAGCCCGGAGAATTAATAAGATTACGTAATAGGACGAAAGATTTAAGAAATTTCTATTTGCTTAGATCGCGAGCACACGTAAGAGCTAGTACTATTTTAGGCTAGTCTTTTAGTAAGAGCTAGAGTTACAACGTTATAACGTTACAACACAACAACTTAACAACACTAGTTAAGGAATCTAACTAGACGAACAATTAATTTATAGCAAGGAGAATCCTGCTATTAAAGTCTTTTTAGTTTAAGAGTAAACTAGAGCAAATAAGCTAAAAACTCTATTAGTAGTTAGGAGTAAGCTAAGGCTACAAGCCAAGAAACTCTAATACGCTAGTAACAAAAGATTAATTTAATTAGCAGCTAGAGTTCTTTATAGTAAGGATAGTAACTGCAGCTGTACTAGGCGTTTAATTATTATCTACTTAGCTAATTATTCTAGACTAAGGCTAGTAGATTAAAATAGCTAATAATAGTATTTTTAGAGTGCCTAAACTTTAAGGCAGCTCTAACTATAATATTTAGACACTTAGAATTTAATTAATCCTTGTACAACAAGATTGCAAGAATATTATAATAATTAATCCTAGTAAATTAACTAAAGAGGACTATCTAGACAACTATTAGACGCTTAAAAACTAAAAGGCAAAAGTATTATTAATATTACGTTTTAGCCTTAAGGATAAACCTCTATTACAGTTAAAAAATATTGTTAATCCCTATTTTATTTAAAATTACCTAGAGAAATTATATTCTTAAAAGGGATTTAGTTCTAGTTTTTTAATGTGTAGAGATCTTATTAATACTACACTACATCAATGTTAAAACAATGTAAAAACTTATCTACAGAAAGTTAATAAGCTAGTTTTAAGCCTAGAAACTAGAAATATTAAATTGCCTACTAAATTTGTTGCAGCTCTAATACTTAATAATTTAAGTTTAAATTTTAACTATCTAGTTACTGCAATTACTTAAAGCTTTAAATTAAATAAAACAATTAATCTAGAAGTAATGTGCAGCTAAATATTAAACAAGTCTAGATGTCTAAAAGCCTTAAAGAATAGCTCTAATTAGAAGGGCTACAATAATAAACGTAATTAATATAAATTAGAGAGGCTATATTAACAAAGAGCTATAGTAGCTTACTAGCTCCTTAATCTTAGGACGTAGAAATGTCCTTATTAACTTAAAAATTAAATAACAAAAAAAGTCTAAGAATAATCTATAATTACTGTAAAAAACTAGGACACCTAGAAAAAAAATGCTAGATAGAAGATCCTAGCAAAGCTCTAAACAATTAAATTAATTAGAAAAATTAAGTAAATTAGATATCTAATATACTAGATAATTCTAAACATGCTCAAAACCTCTATAGTGTAAGCAATACCTATATTTAATAGGGTAATATAGCTACACTACTACTAGCAATTGCAAAAAGAGATGTTTATATTACTTTTACTAGCACAAACACATCTGTAGTGCTAAAAGACGTACTCCTAGTACTAGACTTTAAAGTAAATTTACTTAGTCTATACTAAGCTGTTTAGAAAGGAGCTAAATTTTAATTTACTAAGGCTAACAGCCTAATTATTTAATCTAGTAAAATACTAGCTAAAGGGCAGTATACTAGAAAAATTGCTATACTTACTACTATTAGTAGTATTAAAAGCAATTAAGTCTACGCAGAAGTTAATAACTTAGAGGAGATTAATAAAATTAATTAAATAGATTAAATATTTCTTCTGCACAGACGCTTTGGCTATATTAGTAAAATAAGCTTAAATAAGCTTAGTAATAATACCTATAGTATAAGATTAGAAATAAAGACTAGCAAAGCTTTTAGCAACTGCGAGATTTGCTTAAAAAGCAAATTTGCTAGCAAGATTAGCAGAGATCTAATTACAACGCCTATAAATAAATTGTCGGAAACAAAATACCGACCGATCGATAGATCGTGTTCCGGCTAGAGGATACATATACACACACACGTTGCGACACACCCCCTAGATTACTAGCACCGCCTACAACAGTGCTACGTAATCTACCTAAGAGCACTTGCAGGCTCTTCTCTTGGCGCTCTCGAGCAGGAGGCTAGGATACTGGCTCAATAGCTCTGGCGTCTATGCGCACCGACCCTCTAAAGCTGCTAGAGAGAGCTAGCAGCTTAACTGCGGGCTGTCTGTGTTGTGTTGTATCCTCTAGGCTTATCTTTTTGCCGCTTTCTCGCTTGTGGTCACCCACCTAGGTAAGCAACCACATCAAAAGCGCTGACGCAGCTTTAACCGTCACCGGGCTTATAACTGTAGGAGCTGAGAAGGAGCAATTGTTTGATCGCCTGAGTGGAAAGTGAGTGTATTGATCAACTAAGTGCCACAACAAAGTGTCTAATAACTACTGAAGAGACATAAGACGATCTGGCCCGCTTATATAGGAGCTAGCGGGGCCGTCACGTGCAGCAGCTTAACAGGATCACCTAATCAACCAGATAATCCGCGTGTTCAACCGAGTGTTAATACTCTAATATACCCCCTAGGTTAGTGAGAAGCCTTTAATCTAAGCTGTAAGCAAGGAGTTAATCCTTACTAAATTAACACTGTTAATTAAGATGCCTTCTTAAAAATATTGTTCTACTGCCTAATCTTTTATCTCTGTAGTAATATTGTAGTAATTAAGCAAGCAGCTTAGTCTTATTATAATATTAAAACATTAGATAGACCCTAAGAATCGCGTAATTAGTCTATATATAATTATAATAAATACTAATCGCGTCTACTGCCTTTCTAAAACCTTTAACCTTACTACACTAATAATTAATAAGCCTTTTTAATCTTTAACTTACGTTTATTTTTATTAACATAGTAAGCCTTGTTATATTACTGTTCTCTTACTAATCTACTACTAATTTTTCTAGTGTAGTCTGCTTTAAATAGTAATAAGCGTAAGTGTTGCTTAGAAAGTTATTATTAATATAAAAATAGTACTAAGCATAAGCGTTACGCGCGCAAAAGCCTCTATAATAATAAAATTTAAAAAGTAGCTAATTTAAAAAAAAAGAGTTTCTTACTACTACCTTGAAATTTATATACTAATTATAAGACTTTTAGTAGCTCTGCTTAGAGATTAATCCTTTTACTTGTTAAGTTAAGTCTACTATTAAGCCTTTATTTAAACTTTAATTAAAATAAAAGCCTAACTAAGTACGTAAGTTAGCGCAAGAATAAGACAGCTTAAAAGCTAAAGTAAAAGTTATAGCAGCTTACTACTTAAGTAGTATTACGTAAATAGTAATATAACAATAGTAATAAGCTAAAAACACCTATAAAACAGTTAATAAGGCGTAATACGCCTTTAACTACTTTAAAAAAAAGTGCTTATAAGCTTTTTAAAAATTGCTACTAATTTATTAAATTTTTACATTTTTTATGTAAGCGCTATATAAAAAAGATACTTAATAGTTTGTTTGCTAAGCGCTACTTTAACTAAGTTTAGACTGTATCGGCGCAGGCAAGACTTACGGATTAGTAACGGCAGAAGGGATTACGGCAAGGCATATAGGAGTGCGTTGTGATCTACAAAAGAGCCTTAATTTAAGTAAGACACTTATAGGCCTTGTACAAGAGGATATTAAAAATCTACAGAGCAACTATAGGTCCTAGGCTGTCTTTATACTTGCAATCTAGAATAGAACTGGTGTAGGTCTAATACAGATAAGATCTAGAGACAATAGTAAAGATAAAAGAGTTGTAACGTATTTGTTACACTACCCTCTCTTCTAGTTATTAGCTAGTCTTATAGCTATATATACTTTTTAACATATTTATTATTTGTTTGTTAACTTTATAACGTCTTTTTGTTATTATTGTAGACTTCTAATGTGTAGTTACTGCAACTATAACTTAGAGCAGCGTTAAACTAGCCTTAAGCGTTTACTATTTTAATATTATAACAATAAGTTACGTTTAATTTTTCTGCCTCTCTAAAACACTACACACACACACACATACATATATATATATATATACACACTATACTACTACGCTACCTTTTAAGAGCTTTACTAAAAGCATATTACTTTATTTATTTGCAGTTAGTGCGCGCTTTTGCGTAAAGCGTTTTTAGAGTTAAATATTAGTTTAACTTTAAAATGTCTAAAAAATACGCTTATTATGTATAGTAGAAAGAGAAGTACTTTTCTATAAGTTTAATATGTCTTAACTCTTTAAACTTAAAGTTAACTTAGTTAAGTGCTAGAGTATATTAAAGAAGAGTTTCTTAAACTTTTTACTACTATAGAGCACAAAGAAGATTTAGTAGAGGACTACCTTCTTACTAAAGAGTAGGTGCAAGCGGCAGCCCTTGTCCTAGCCTAGAAGGTCTAAGTAACAAGGAGCTAGAAGAAGGAGCTGTTTATAGCTTTAATTTTAGTTTTAACTTACTAAGTCCCCCTAGAGATCTAGGACGCTGTCTATTTACTAGATAGCTAGATTGCCTTTTTAGAAGCCTTTACTTGCTAGGGTAGAACTAGCGGTAGTAGTCTAGTTGCTTTGCCGGGGGAGGAGGACAATAAGGAGCGCCTCTAGAGAGAGGTAGAGAAGGAGAAAGAGAGTAGTAAGCTCTCCTCCAGCTCCTTCTCCTTTTACAAGAAAGAGCAATCCTCCCTAAATCTTTAAGTAAGAGTAGGAAGGGGGGAGGGAGTGTAGAGTTAGTAAAGGGGGGGGGGGAGAAAAAGAGGTCTAGCGGTAAACTAGTTGTTTTACTAAATACTTATTAAAAAATTTTTTTTCTTTTTTTTTATACATTATTATCTTACAGTAAAGTTATATTTTTATTTTTTTATTTTTAAGCTATAATTTACTTTACTAAAGACCTTAAAAAACTTAAACGTGTAGAGTTTTTTTTATAAAAAGCTTTTAGTTTGTAAAAAGCCTTTATAAAATTTAAGGCTAAGTACTAAGTTAAGTCTAAATTATAGCTAACCTAGCTAACTTAGTATTTTAACTTTAAGTAATATGCCTTACTAGCAAGAATCTTATTAACTTCTTATTCTTTTATACTTTAAATTAAAGTAAGCGCTAGCTTTAAAGCTTCTTATCCTAAAAGTAAGTTCTAAAAATTTTTGCATAATAGTTTTAGTATAAAAATATTATAAATTTAAAACTCTTTTAGTAACTTAAAGTAATAAAAATAGCTAACTTTCTTAATAACTTTAAAGAGGCTTTTTTATTTAGCTAATAGTTTTTAGCTTAAGCAATTAGTTGCAAGGTTTTTTATATTTAAAAAAACCTTATCTTCTATATCTTAATTAATTAAGTAGTAGTAATAATTTACTATAGTTTATATTTAGTCCTAAACTTTTACTAAAAAAGTTTATATTATTTTTTAGGCGTTGTGCATTTAAGTAGCTATAGCTAGCGCGTTTTTATAGTTTATCTTGTTAGTTAGTATAAAAGTATTAGCTAGCTACTTCTAGTCCTAGCTTTATCTAAAATTAAATCTGTAAAGAATCTAATATAAAGATATACCTAAAGTAAAATAAAGTAAGAAAATTTGTGCTCTATTAATTAGAGGTAGTAGTCTACTCTAGTTGTCTTAGTAGTAGAATATAAACAGCTAAAGCCTTTAGTTAATATATTTATTTATAATTTCTGTCTAGCTGTTAGTCTCTTTATAGTAGGCTATTAATAGCTTAACTTTAATACTTAGAATCTAATAAAACTTAAACTAAAAACTAAATATAAATTAAAAACTTTAGTTAAAAATTATAGTATTAAGTATATAGCTAAATTAGTACACTTATTAAATAAATAACTTAGCTATACTTCTTGCGATAATTGTCTTGTAACAAGAAATAAAAATAGCGTATTTAAATAAATAATTAATTACAACTATAATCTAATTATTACTAGTTTTATTTAAAAGAAATTTTCTAAAGTTAATACATAAGTATTGCATTAAGTAATTAGAAATTAGTAGAAAGTAAATTATTTTTAAAGTTTAATTCTATTTTAAATATACTTTACAACAGTTAATGTAGTTCTATATATACTTTTTATAAGTAGCTTCTATACTTTTTTAGTAATATTTTAAGGCAATTAGCTAATAAGTCTTAGTAGCGCTAAAGTAAGCTAAAAAGACTTAGTTATATACTTTTTAGATTATTTATGTACAAAGTATAAAGTTAAGTAGTATATAAAGTTAGTTTATGTATAAAAGTAACTTAATTTCAATTTAGTACTTATTTAGCAACAAGTTACGCTTTTTTTTAAATATAGTATAGTTTATTTGAAAAATAGATTTAATTAATTTTAGTAAATTTAAAGCTATAAGCTTTAAAATAGCTTCTACTACGCGTAAAGACAAACTCTAAGCATAGAGTTAAGCAATATAAGTAAGAGGAAGATTAGAGTTAATTTAGTTATTAAGTTAGTGCAGTCTAAGTAAGACTTATAAATAATTATTAGTTTTTATAAACTTTAAGTTTTCTATATCCTGCTTGCGTTGCAAAAAGATATTTATATAAGCGTTATCTTTTTTAGGTGTGTATTAGATGTAGAAAGAAAATAGGGCAAGTTTCTTAGCCTAACATACTTATCTAGCGTTTAGAACTTTTATAGTTATAAAGTACTTAAGTAAATAATAGTCTAAATATATATTAATTCTAAAATAAACTAAAGCTAATTTAGCTTGCTACTTGCTAAACGCTATAATAATAGTAAAAAGTTCTTAATTATAAATTTCCTAATTTAGTTTAAACCTAAATAAAACTTTACTAAAAAACGCTACTAGACTTTATTTCTTATTTAGTTGTTTTTAAGAAAGTATACCTACTATAACACTATTAGATATATTAGTCTCTACCTTAGTATTGTATTTAAAGTAATAGTAGCATAAGGTAGAAATTTCTAGTAATACAGCTTTTAACTTTCTAAAGGCCTTTTTGCAATCTAAATTTTATATAAATAGTATTAAAGGACTTTAAAGTATAAAAAGTAGTTTTGTAACTTATAAGTATTTAAGTATAAATTACTAGTAGAACTTTATAAACTTAAAAAATAATCTTACACCTATAATAGTAGTAGGTTATGCCTAATTGTTAAAAAGTTCTACTTTATTAAAATTTACCTCTAGCCCTTAGTTTGTTAAGATATAGCCTAAGTACCTTATCTTTATAATATAGAATTTGCTTTTTTTAATATTAACTTAAAGGCCTACTTGCTATAATCTCTCTAGTACCTTTTATACATAGAGAACATGTTTTGCATCTAATTTAAAGTAAATAAGAATATTGTCAAGGTAAACTATATAGAAGTTATTTAAATACTTAATTAACATATTATTTATATAACATTAATAAGTAGCAAGGCTGTTGTATAATCTAAATAGTAACACCTTAGACTTGTACGTTGTATATTAGGTCTAAAAAGTAGTGTACTTCTTAGAGTCTAAGTTTATTCTAATCTTGTTAAAAGCTGCGCGTATATTTAACTTAGTAAAGAACTAGGCTTTATATATTTAAGCTAACAGCTTATTAATACGCAAGATAAAATATAAGTCTTTTTAAGTAATTGCGTTAAGTTTGTAATAATTAATATAAATCTAAATATCTTTATTAGGCTTCTAAACATAGAGAATAAAAGAGGCAAAAAGGCAATTGCTAGAATTAATATACTCTTTCTTAAGGTTATCTATTATAAATGTCTTAGTAGCTTTAAGTTCTTTAGTACTCTACTTATATAGAGAGCTAAACTAATTTAGTAGTAGTTTAGTAAGTATAATTTTATAGTTATAAAAATAATATTTAAGTAGTAAGTTTACTACAGTTTTGCTAAATACGTCTTAGTACAAATAGTAGTTAATTAAAAGTTAGTTCTAAACTAGTTTAGCGTTATTAAAATTATTAAGTTTTATATAGTTTTTTAATAAACAATTAATCTTATAAATACTTATTATAAAAAACTTATTTTCTTTCTGTTTTATTAAATAGTAGAAGGCGTTAGCTAATATAATAGTAATACAGGGGGTAGAGTTTAATTAGACAAGATCTAGTTTAAGAGTAGCAACTTTAAAAGTAAAATAAGTTTTTAAAAGCTAAAGAAGGCTATAAATTCTTTATATTAAACATATTGCAAAGCTTTGCTTTTTTTAGTATTTATCTTTTTTCAAAAGCGCGTTTCTACGCTAGATATCCTTCTTAGTAACTTTATTATTAGTAAATTTCTTTAACTATATAAAAATAAGAAGAGTAGAATTATGCGTAGCAGGATATTTTGTAAGCTATATAATTTAGTTTTAAACTGCGTCTAGTAATAAGGTAAATTGCTAGAGCTATTTAATTTTAATAATATAATCTTGCGTACTTAAATTTATAATAATAAAAGAATAGTTAAGAATCTTTCTACTATTAATTTAAATATAAAGATAAATATAATTATCTACTTTAGTTTAAATCTAGGCCTAGTATTCTTTTATAGAGACTTTAAAAGGTAGTCTTTAAATAAGAACCTAAAGTAATTAAAAAAGAGTGTAAGCAATAAAAGAATTTAAAAATAAAAAATTTTAAGCTTTAGTATTAATTAATAATTATAGCTAAGTACTATAACTTTTTAAACAGAAAATAGTAGAAACTTAGGAATGCTTTTTTTTAAATAAGTTTAATAGATTAATTTTAGCAAAATTATACTTATGCAAGCCTAGGCTAAAGCGTTATTTTAGGTGTTTTTATTTCTCTTATGTTTTTAGTCTAAGTAGTATTTTATAGCTTTAAAGTAATCTTCTTGTTTAATTTTAATTTCTTTTACTTAAGAAGTAGTATAATTACTTACAAAGTAACTAGGTTTTCTACACTTAAAATAAGTATCTAATAGAGGCTTGTTATTAAGGGTGGGAGTTTTAGATAGAAATCTAGGCGTGCTTAAAGTAGCGCAAGCAGGGGTTAGAGTTAAGTTAGATAAAGAACTAGTGTAAGAAAGCTGCGCGTTTTAATATTATTAAAGGCAGGGCTTTTTTAGTAGCACTAAAGTATACACTAGTTTACTATTTATTATTAGTTTAATAGAAGAATTGCGTTTTTCTATATTAAAAGTAGTAAGGTGCTATACTATTTTGTTAAATAAGTTGTTTTATAAGTATTTAAATCCTAAATTTAGGGCGCGTAAAGTAGGAGTAGTTTTCTCTTATAAGTAGAAAAACTACTTTAACTTAGAAACAGACTCTTTAATAGCTGTACTAATAAACTTTGCTTTAAAAGCTAAAAACATTTCTTTTTTATTTATAACTAGGCGGTAGAGAGCTGTATAGCTTTCTGCCTATTTATTGCTAAATATAAAATATAATTTAAGTAGCGTAATTATTTCTTTTACATTTTTAAACTGTTTTGTAACTAAAGTAGCTAGGTACTAAAGTTTAAGGTATCTTTTTGCAATACTAGTAGTGTGTTTTTATATAAAAGCTATGCGAGCCTGTTCTGTCTAGTAGTAATCTAAGTTAATCTCTAATTAGTTTTTTATTAAAGCCTGCTATTAGCGGAACGTAGGGTTAGTTTTATTATTAAGATTTTTAATAGTAGGCGTGCGCTCTATAAGCTTAATGTGTAGAGTCTTAAGAGTAATAGAAATATACTATATTAGTTAGCTTATTAGTATATTTGTTTTTGTTAGCGGTGTTTTAGTAGTTAGTACAGCTGTATCCTTAGAGAGTATAACTTTTTATGTTAAACGCGCAACTTGCGTATTTAAGTAGTTAATTTTATTCTTGTAGGGTGCAACAGGATTTTTCTCTAAATTTACTTTTTTTTCTTTTTCTTAATAACTAGTTGCTTGCTAGTTACTTTATCCTGCAGGGATTGTTGTTAACCCTAGCAGTAGGTTAATTTTTAGACAGGCTCTAAAGAGGGTCTAAGGTTGTTCTAGTTAGCTATTAGCATTTAATTTTAATACTAATAAGTTGTTAGTAGTCTCTATGTTTCTACCTTAGCGCACTACGCAACTTTTCTAAAGTAATTTGCTTTATTATTAAAGTTTAAAGTTCTAAACCTAAAAGCTTTAGTTAGTAGAAGATCTAGAAAATTCTACCTAAAGTGTTGTTAGACTTAACAGTGTAAAGCTTCTAGTTTATTTCTAGAGAGGCTTAGGCTTAGGCGTAGTCTAAACAAACAGCTATAATATTATTTTAAATACTGTTACTAGCTAGGACAAGATTTTTAATATAATGTATTAGCGCAGGCAAGACTTACGGATTAGTAACAGCAGAAAAGATTACAGCAAGGTATATAGAAGTGCGTTGTAATCTACAAAAAAGCCTTAATTTAAGTAAGACACCTATAGGCCTTGTATAAGAGGATATTAAAAATCTACAGAGCAACTATAAGTTTTGGGCTGTCTTTATACTTGCGATCTGGAATAGAACCGGTGTAGGTCCGATATAGATAAGATCTGGAGACAACAGTGAGGATAAGAGAGTTGTAACGTGTTCGTTACATAGACTAGTAGTTAAAGTAGTACTTACTATAGTAGTTGCTTATTTTATACATGCTATATAGTTAATAATAATCTTACTAATTGCTTTATAGCTTTATATAAAAATAAAGACGTAAGTTATTAATTATTTAAGCTTCTTGCTTAGCTTACTAACTAGTTTTATAAAATAGAACAACAATAAGTACTGTATTAATAAGTAGTAGCTGCTTAGTAATATTATTGCTTACTATAAAGAAATTAATAGCAGCGCTATATTAATTAGAAAGCTTTCTACGCAGAAGCTTTTAGCTTTTAATTATTATAATTAAGAAACTTTGTTAAGATATATTAGCGCTTAGCTCTTACAGCCTGCTCTAGTAAGCATTTTTGACCTAAAATATAATGTTAAAAATTATTTGCGCTAGACACACCCCACTTAGTAGACTATAAAACTAAATTAAGGTTATTTTTTTAGTTAAGAGCCTGCTACTTATACTCTTAGTTAACCTGCAGTTTAGCTTACTTAATAGCTAGCTTATAATTTATAATAGCTGCAGCAAAAATAAATTTAGTTATAGTAATAATAATAAAATTCTTTTTATTAATTATTACTTTAAAAACACTATGCTTATAAAATACTACTTTTTTTTAATCTTTATAATTGCCTTCACATGCACTGTCTTATTGCTATAAATCTTAACCACAAGAGTATACTAGTGTAAGTAGGTAATTATTTTAAAACTTAATATATAAGAGTAATAAATTAAATTTGTGTCTTTATACTACTTGCCTGTACACTTTAGCTATTTAAGCTAAAATAGTAAATAACGTGCTTAAGCTTACTAAAGCTTAAAAAGCTAAGTAAGACTTATTAATAAAGTCTAGCAAGTATAATAATTCTAATACTTACTAGTAAGCTTGTTTCTAGTTCTAGTTTTAGTTTTTAGTTAGTTTAGCTTCTAATCTTCTGCTTATTTTAAGCAACTAAGAGGAGACTTAGCCTAATATATAAATGTTACTGCTTAATACAAATTCTTTACTTATTAATTATTATTACTTTTAATTAAGTGCTTAACTTACTAAGAATTAAGTAACTACTTAAACTTCTTAAACTATTATTAAGTAAACGTCTTAATTAGTTTGTTAGCTAGCATAATTGCTATTTCTAAGTATTTAACTTAAAATAATCTTTTAGCAAATTCTTGCTGCAGCTATATATTTTGTATATTAATATGTTTTAATTAAGTGCTAATTTACTTATTTTTTCTAATAATAAGTCTAATTATTTATTAATTATTACACTAAACTCTCTAAACGTCTTTTAAATTAAAAAAAAGCTTACAAAAAAAGCGCTTTAGGGCTATAGCTTCTTTAGTAGTATACTTAAGAGTAAGTAGCTTAGCCTTAGTAGTTAATATAGTTACTATAGTTTGCTAAGCTGCCTTCTAAAATATTAAACTACTATATAAAATTGCTATATATTTATAGAGGAATTAATACGTTTCCTCATTATCTATAAAGAAAGCATTACCTATAATTATTAAGTCTAGGCTATTATAGTTCCTATATCAGATTGCATTCTATCTTGTCTAATAAAAGTACATAATTCCTTATTTAATAGCTTTTATATACTAATTACTAAAGTTTATAAAGAAGTATAAGAGCTTAAAAATTAAGTAAGCAATATCTAGTTACAGTATAATAGCTATATACAGCACTAATTTAACTTTTTTTTAGTCAGCCTTAATCTCTTGCTTAGTTGCTTTGCTAGTATTCTTAATTAGCTCCTCTAACAGCAGTAAAGTCTTTAGAAAGCTACTATTTTTTCGTATTATATATAAGCGTAATTATTTGCTTATTGCAATTTTTAAGTACTTTAATACTAAAAAACTATTTAAATAATCTTTATATTTATATTTTATACTTATCTATAATCTCTTACTAAAGATCTAACGCTCCCTGCTTATAATTTTTTGCAAAGAGCAGTAAGATATTATTTATATAAAATAAAACTAGTATCTTTTTTTTTAATTAAAAAAAAGGCAAGGCTCCTCTAGTAAGGTAATTAGTTTAATTTTTTTAGTAATTTCAAAAGATTCTTATACTATAATAGTAGCGAGTCTTACAATTTATAAAGTACGTAGTTAAGCTATATATATTTTTTAGGCTTCTTAAAGCTATCTAGCATTTTATAAATTACTAAGTTGTCTACTGTAATTAGCGTATTAAGAAATACTCTTACAATATTATATTATTTAATCTTTAAATTATTTATAGCTGCAAATGCTATTACTGCTTAAAAAGACTTAGCTGCTAACGTAGTAGTATAAGTTAAATTAATTAAGTATTTTTTTTAAAAATTACTTTTAATAATAATCTACGCCTTGCATTTAAAAAAAAAGCTATTCTAATTAAACTTATAAGTCTAAACTTACTTTAAAAGTAGTAGTTAATTATTTACTTTTTCTTTTAATATTTTAGTTTAAGTTAAGTTCTTACTTAGCTAATTAATCTTCTTCCTGCAAGTATCTTTAAACATAGCCCTTATTAGATGCTAGAGCAATTACTTCTATAATTCTAGCAGTTTTAGTAGATTATTGCAATATATATAAGTATTTCTTATATTTAGCTTATACTTAGTAAGTAAAGCTACTATAACTATATAATTAAAAGCTTTATAGCTTACTTTGTTTTCCTAAGTTACTTGCAAACCTAGTAAGTAAGTATTATAAAAATTAATTTATAATAGATTTTTATAATCTACAATTAATATGTTAACACTACTTATACTTTTACTTTTTAGTTAATTGTTAAGATCTTAAGTTGCGTTTTTACTTTTACGCCCGCTGCTTAGCTTACGCAGTAGAAAATAACAATTTATAAGCTAATTTAGGCTTTTACTAGCAATTTTAGTACTATATTTAGTAAGTAAAAGTTAAGCTTATAATTACTTACTTACGAAGGTGAACGCGGGCTTCGTGATCCACCACCATAGCTTCTCGTATAGTGACCTAGTAAGGTCTAACTTCACTCGATGTAAGCCATCGGTCTTCGTGTCAAACGGGGAGAAGAACAGTCTAAGCATTGTATTGTTTGTATACAAGTTGTTTGTATATAGTACTATGTAGTGTGGGAAATCCTAAAGGTAAGAAGCAGCAGGCAGGGAGCTTTTATAAAGTATTACAGGCTCCCGCTGCAGTAACGTACGTGTCCTTACTTTCCTCTACTTCCTCTACCTCTATCGCAATCTTGTTGCTAGCTATAAGCTAGCAATTGCTGTTAAACACGTTTTAATTAGTGTTGTTTTTTAGTACCTACCTTTAATACCTTAAAAAAATAAATAATTACTTACTTTGTTTACTATTTAAGACCTAGGATCTTAAACTATAAGATAATTTATAGTCTATAACTTGCTTGCTCTAAGCAAAGTTTTTAATATAATTAGCTATTGCGTTAAAGTCTTTAGGCTTAAACTATTAAACTAGTAATAAGTTGTTAAGCTTATATAAAAAAGGCTCCTTACTTCTAGATATTAAGAAGTTAGCTCTTCTAAGCAAGCGTACTACTATTTAACTATTAAATATCTTATCATTAATTATATTGTTGCTCTTTAAAGTCTTTAGTTTAAGAGTAAGTTTTAAAGTAGTAAAACTAGTATCTTGCTACTAATTTAAGTAAATTTTGAATAGTGTACTAGCCTTATGCTTTATTTACTTAGCTTCTTCTAATTTACTTTTATACTTAGTAGGTAGACCTTTCTTACTACTTAACATAGTAAGTAGATTACTTTTAAGGTTTTTAGTAGTTAGCTATATTTTTTTATCTACTTTACTTTAAAAGGTTAAAAGGACTTATAAGTTATTTTTTTAATTAACTAGCTTACTATTATAAAAAAACTTTATAATCTTAATTACTTAATTTTTTAGTGGTTTTTTTTTTAAAATTTCTTTTATAGAACAGCTATTTATTAAAAGTTATATTACAAGTAGTAATTACCTAATTAAGAGTTAGTACTTATATATAGTATATATTAGAGGCTTAATAACTAACTAAATAACTAATATAGATTTAAGGATTAATCTTAAATCTTTAATAATTACGCCTAGCTACCTTCTTTCTATTAAATAGGTAGGCTTAGCAGCTATAGGCATAAATTCTACTCTAGTCTAGGCGTAGATTAGCAGTCTAATATCTAATTATAAGTAGTTAATTTAAACTATTTTTTAAGCATCTAGTTAGAAAATAAGTAGCTATAAATTTTAGTAAAGCTTATTTTATGCAAGTAAGCTACTACATTTATAATTACTAGCTAAAGCTTAGCTAGTAGATTAGCACTTATGCGTATCTTAATAGCTTTTATAATTAACTTTTAGCCTACTTTCTTTGCTAAGCTATTAGTCTTATAAGTGTATAGTAGTAGCATTTTAATTACTATCTTTTTTTTATTGCCTATTCTTTATATCTTAATTGCTCTCTCTAAGGCAGTGTAGTAGTGTTGTTATCTTAATAAATCTCTACAATTTTCTGCTAATATTTCCTCTTAATCCTCGCAGTAAAGCCTTTAATTATAAGTATAATATTATTTAGTATCTTTAACTAGATATTATAATTATATAGTTTGCTTAAGTAGTCTTTTTTAATAATTAGTGCCTTTTCTTAAGCAGTTAACTAAGTAGGAAATTAAACAAATTTTATAAATTTTTATAAAAAAGTTAAAGTAATTTTTTTTTTAGTTATTGTAAAATTACTTGTAAGGCATAAGCTATTGCATAGTAATTATATTCTAACAGCTTTTTTTTAGTGATTTTAACATTCTGCGCTAGGCAGACTAGAGCTTTAATAGCTTATTATCCTAGGTATTCTAATTATTAATGCTATAAATTTTTATTACTTGTATACAGCTGTAGTTTCTTTAATTATGCTATAGCATTTACTAGTAGTAGTTAAGTAATGTAACAAGAGAGTTGCTTGTATTTAATAAATAAAAAATTAAAGTAATACTCTAGGTTAATTAAGATAATATTCTTCTTAATTATTCTAAATTTTATAGTATAATTATATTTTAAGTACTAAATACCTACTTGCTTAAGCCGTGCTTTAGAAACAATATTAACGTAGAAGCTTAGTATAAACTTAATGTTAGTAAGTAGAAAATTAGCTATCTTAGGGCTAGCCTTGCTATATAAGATATTCTTAAGCAGCCTGTTTTTTATTCTAGTAACTAGAATAGACTAAGTGCCTGCTTTAACTGTCTTGTCCTTGTCGCATTTATAATAAGTGCCTAGTACTAGTTAATTTATGCTATTAACTAAGTACACTGCTGCTCTACTATCTATAATTATACAAAGAGATAATGTATAAAAAGTAAAAGCTGCGCTAAATATATTTAGACTAATTTCTTTAATTAAGTCTTTTAGGTTAATTAGTGCTAAAACTAATAAGCTAGAGTACACTCTACTTAGTTTATTAGCAACTAATCTACTAGTGCTAGCTTTCTAGCCTTCTTTCTTAATTTAGGTCTGTAGAGTTGCCTATTTATTACTATTCTATTACTTAACAATCTTCTTTTAATTGTTGTCTATTAGTTTAATTAGTATCTTATTAGTAAACATTAATTTTATAACTATAGTTTAAAGTTAAAAGAAGTTAAGAAGTATTTAGAAGTGCTTGCTTAGCTTATAAGAGTAAAAGTATAATTACTCACTACTCTTACTTAGCTGTAAAACCTTTAATAATTAAGCTGTTTTTGATCTAAATCTAGTTTAAAACACTACCTATCCTTTTCTTTTTAAAGAAGTAATTAATTAATTCTCTAATAAAATACTAAATTTTTTTTTAAATTATTAAGAGTTAATTAAGCTCTACTAAGCACTATTATTTAAAATAGCTTATTACGCTTCTTGCGCAACTAGTCTAGTGTAATCTTAGTGCTTAAGGCGTTTAAAAAATTAGTAACTACTAATAGCTTAACAACTTTAGAGAGCAAGTAGATTATTACTTATTAATATAAGAGCTGCTACTTAGTAAACTAATACTTAGAGTTTATTAATTGTTAGTAAGCCTTATTTAGGTAGAATCTGTATTGCGCTCTAATTAAATACTAAGTATTTTAATCTGTAAGAGCGAAATTCTTTTTTAAAATCTTTACTAAGGCTTAAAGACTAGTAAGGTTTTAAGTAATTATGCTTATTAAAGCGTTTAACAGTAAGTCTAAATGTATAGTCTTACTAATCTAGTCCTTAATATTAGTAATCTCCGCAACTTTCTTTATTTATTAAGCAGTGTATACTTTATATTTATTAACTAGCTTATTGTAATTATTCTTTTTATACTTAGTATTAATTATATAAGCCTTATATTTATATTAAGTAATATTATAGTCCTCTTGTTCTTAAGCGCTTGCGCTAGGTAGTAGAGCAATAGGCTCTTTAATATCCTTAGGCAACTTAAAATACTAAGGCTCTTAGTAATCTATTAAGCGTACGTCTAGGAGATTAAGATTAACTTAATTCTAGATACTTTTCTCTAAGCAGTGCAGTTTTAATAGAGCAAACTAGGTTAGCTAGTCTAATTAAGTCTTAAGAATTACCTTTAAAGTAATAAGCAGTGTATTAAAGAGGTCTATATTAGTAAGATGCTTTGTAGAATAACAACATAAGTTATTATTAAAGTAAAAGCAGGATTAGTTAGTTAGTAGCTATGTTAATAATAACAGTAGCCTGTAAGTTGTAAGATAGGTTAGTAGGAGGTTAATTAGTGTAATTAAGTAGGTAAAAGGTACAGCAGCTGCAGCAATCTGCTAGCCGTGCTGTAGGAGAAAATAGAGGAGAGTAAGTTAATAATTAAACAGTTAACCTTCTAGCTTGTTAATTGCGCAGTAGGAATTAATACTATAATTAAGCGGCTAGGTTTATAGCTATAAGAGCTAAGAAGAAGTAATTGTTTAATTGCCTAAGTAGAAAGTAAGTGTAATAATAAACTAAGTGCTACAACAAAGTGTCTAATAACTACTAAAGAGATATGAGACGATCTGGCCCGCTTATATAGGAGCTAGCGGGGCCGTCACGTGCAGCAGCTTAACAGGATCACCTGATTAACCAGATAATCCGCGTGTTCAACCGAGTGTTAATACTCCAACATAAATTTAGCAATCTTATTTACTGTGACCTAGGAGGACCTATTAAGCCAAAAACTAACAGAGGCTATAGGTACTACATTACCTTTCTAGACTACAAAACTAAATATTTAGAAGTTAATCTTCTTACTTCTAAATTAGAGCTTATAAATTTAGTTAAAGCCTTTATTAAAAGGGCTAAAGTACAAGATAAAAAGCAGATTAAGCTTATTTAATTAGATAATAAGCTTAATTCACTAGATCTGCAGAACCTCTTAAATAGAAAGGAATTTTAATTATAATTTACTCCTCCTTTTAATTTAGAAGGCAAAGGCGGTGCTAAAAGAATTAACAGAACGCTGTTTAACAAAATAAAAGCTCTACTTTTTAAGTTAAATATGCTTACAAAGTTGTGGGCAGAAGCTCTACTTACAGCAGTATACTTATATAATAGAACTCCTTATAGTTCTATAAACTACTAAACGCCTTTTAAAGCTAAGTATTGCTATAAACTAAACATTAGCAATATTATAATCTAGAGATTTCTAGCATAAAAAAGGAGCTAAAAGAATTTCTTAGCAAACTTATTTCTAGAGTTAAGCCTTATTATATTACTAGCTACCTTATTAATAGTTTATATCGCTTTATTAATCTTAAATTAAACAAAATTACAACTGCAAGAGACGTTAAGATAATAAAAGAAGTATTTAATAATTAAGTCTTCTCTAATTTAAAATTACAGTTAGAAAATAATTAAGATCCTAATAAAATTAATTAGAATAAACAAATAAACAATTAGAATACTATAAACAATATAAAGAAACCCTTAAATTTTATAAAAGTAATAGGGAGAAATCTAATTGTTCTAATAAAAAACAAAGCTAAATTATTATAAACAGCTCTAACTACAAAAGCTGCTAGTTCTAAGAACATAATCTTAGAAGATATTTTCTTTACTTCTAAGGATATAAATAATTTTGAAAACTTTTATTAAGGGCTTAAACATAAGGATAAAAAGCACTATTTAGTAGCAATAAAAAAAGAACTTAATTAATTATAGAAAAATAACACTTAGTTACTAGTACTAAGGCTTGTAAATTAATTAGTTCTAAAAGGTTGTTAAGTTTTAAATAAAAAGTACTAACAAAACAATAACTATATATTTAAAGCACGCTAGGTTGCAAAAAGCTTTTAATAAGAATTTAGCATTAATTATAAAAAAACTTTTACTAATATAACAAGGCCTAATTTAATAAGGCTATTAATTTTATTAGCTACTACACTTTACTAGCTAATTAAAAGCTAGAATATTAAATTAGCGTTTTTAAACACTTTAATTAATATAATAATCTACATTAAACAACTATAAGGTTTTTAAGATTAAAAGTATCTTTAGCATATCTACTTACTTAACAAGGCTTTATATAGTTTAAAACAAGCTAGCAGATAATAGCAAAAACTATTAGCTAGCCTACTAAGCTAACTCTAATTTAAATCTCTGTCTATTAATACAGCTATATATATTAATATTAAATAAAAAATTAAAATTGCAACTTACGTAGACAATCTGCTTATATTTAGAGTAAATAAGTAGAAAATAACTTAATTATTTAAGGATTGTTTAAATATATTAGACCTTAAAATTAAAGACCTAGGCAACGTATCTAAGTTTCTAAGAGTACCAGTAATTAGATTAAATTAATTAACTTTTATTACTTAAGAAAATTATGCTTAAAGATTACTAGCTAAGTATAATAAGCTAGAAATTAAGCCTAGAAAATTACTACTCTAGCAGAATATAAAGCTAAAAAATAATAATTAAAAAGCTACGCTAAAAGATATTAAGATATTTTAACAACAAATTAGATCTTTAATTTATTTATTACTCTTTACTAGGCCTAATATAACTTATACAGTAAATCTGCTATTAAGATTTATAGCTAATCTAAGTACTAAGTATTTTAGCAGGCTAAATTATTTATAAAGCTATATAGCTTAAACTAAACAATTAGGCTTGCTATATAATTCTACATAATCTACATTATTATAAACAGAGCCTAAAATTAATTTAATAGGCTCTAGTAATGTAGATTAGGGGGGTAATAATAGTAGCAAGAGATTTACTTTAGAATATATATTTCTGCTCTACATTAACAAATCTCTTAGCGCTATTTCTTAGCTATTAAAGTTGTAACTAATAGTAGCTTTATTAAGCGCAGAGGCTAAGCTTATAGTTTATAAAAAAGCAACTAAACAGAGTATTTATTTATCTTAGTTTATTAATAAGATAAAGCAGCTATTCTAAATTAAATTAATAGAAGCTGCTTTAATTTACTCTAACAGCCAAAGCGCAATACAACTATTAAAAAATCCTGCCTACTATGCTAGAATAAAGTATATTAATATACAATTCTACTTTATACGCGAGAAGGTAGAAGCAGGACAAATCAAGCTAGTATATTAGAATATAAGCTGCCTACTAGCAGATAGTCTTATAAAGGCTACAAGTTCTAATAAAATTAGAGATTTTTTACTAGGTGTAAATGTAGTTAATATATCTTAAATTACTAGCAAAACAGCTTCCCAGCTTAAAGGGGCGTGTTGGAGATTAAGCTACTTAGCTGTTTCTCCACAGGATCCAGGTGCTCAAAATTACACCTAGAATCTACAATTAACCTACGATCAATTGATTACTAGAAGCTATTACGCTACTAGTACGACTTATCATTGTTATTAATTGATCTACAG
>WBOK01000647.1:0-20609 GCA_009289805.1 Alternaria gansuensis
AAAAAAATTTATTATAGTTAATAATAATATTTAAAAAGTTTAGTAGTATTACTAATAATAAAATTTATATAAATCATATAAGTATAAAGTTTACTAGTTTTTTTCTACTTTTAACTTTTTATAAGCTTTTTTTATAAAAAAATTATATAATAAAAGTTTATATTTAAATTATCTTATATTTATATATTTATTTTTATAATATTAATTCTTAATTTTAACTATAAGTAATAATATAAATATAGTTATATTTTAAGAATATAGTATAACTAGTAAAATAGTATTTCTTAACTATTTACATTTTTAGCTATAAAAATATTTTTAATATTAATCATTATAAAAAAAGTAATACTTACTTAGAATAAAGTACTAGTAAAAAAACTTTTACTTTTACTTTTAAAATAATAACTAAACAAAAAAAATTTACATTAAAAAGTAATATAAATTACTAAATTATTATATTATAAACTTATTAGCTTTAGCCTTTTAAAATAACTTTTTAATATAACTATATAATTTATAAATATATTTTTAGTAAAAAAAAATTTATTACTAATAATAAGTATTTAAGCTAACATAAGCTTTTTTTTTTAGTATTACTAGTATATAATTAGTGTGTTATATATTTAAATAGAAATAAAGATATATAATATTTCTTTAACTAACTATTTTAACTAATAACTCTTTATTAATAACTATAACTTCTATTATTTTTATTATTATTTTAGTAGTATTGCAGTTGTAGCGTTTCTAGTACTTATACTTAAATATAAATATGTAATAATAGTGTTACTATTTAAGTATAGCTTTTTTATTTCTAGAAGTAACTTATAAAATCCTCTTACTTATTAGTTTATTTTAGCTACTTAATAGCTGTTTTAATACACTTTTACTTCTTATAAAGCTACTTTAAAGTTTTTTTACTAAAGTTATATTTACGCAGAAGGAAATTAGTAAAATAATATACTATTACTATACTTAGACTCTTAATATACGTAATATATTTAATAGACTTACTACTAAATCAGCTTTTTTTAACCTCTATTATAACTTTAATATATATAATACTAGACGTATTAATAAAGTGTTAATAAATAATAAAATTTAACTTTTATGTTAACTTAATTACTATAAAAGTTACTACTAACAGCTTCTTTTTAACTAACTAAAAAGGCTGCTTAATAAAAGTAAACGCAGGCTTTATAATTTACTACTATAGCTTTTTATATAGTAACTTAGTAAGGTTTAATTTTACTTAATATAAGCTATTAGTTTTTATGTTAAATAAGAAAAAAAACAGTCTAAGTATTTTATTATTTATATATAAGTTATTTATATGTAGTACTATATAGTATAAAAAATTTTAAAAGTAAAAAGTATTAAGTAAAAAGCTCTTATAAAGTATTATAAGCTCTTGCTATAGTAATATACGTATTTTTACTTTTTTTTACTTTCTTTACTTTTATTACAATTTTATTGCTAGCTATAAGCTAGCAATTGCTGTTAAACACGTTTTAATTAGTATTGTTTTTTAATACTTTTAGCAAATTTTTTAACTTTAATTTTGCTTAGTAGTCTAAGCTTTTATACTTTAAGTGCTTAGCGTATAGACTTTATTTACTTACTATTTAAATTTTATTAACTATATATAATCTTTCTTTAACTTTTATAGTTAATTAGTAGAAGGTAGCTGCTTTATACTTTTTTAAAAAACTTATTTAACTATAACAACAACTACTACCTTTAATACTTTAAAAATAAATAAATATACTTATTAGAAAGCTTGTAAAGCTTTTATTATTAATAATAACTATTTTGTTATTTTACTATTAATAGTACTACGAACTTTAGCTATACTAGTAAAATGTAATTTATTTATCATAAAACTTTTTAAATTTTTTTATTTTAAAGTTAAACTTACTAATATACTTTAAAAGTTAAAATAAAGCTTAAATTAGTTATAAACAAAACTTAATAGATAGTTTTTTAAAATAAAACTTAGCTTTAATTATTTTTTTTACTTAGGTTAACTTTATTATTAAAAAACTAAGTAACTACTAGTTAAACTTTTTAAAATAAACTATTAAGGCTATTTTAGTATATTTAAAAATAGTTAATTTTACTTAAAGTACTTTAAATATAACTATACTTAAGTTACTATACTTACTATTTAAGTAAAAACAAGTAGTATAAAAAATAAGATTAAAAAACTAAGTAATATTACTATATTATAACTAAGTTACTTACATACTTTAAAACTTTATAAAAAGTAGTTAATATTTAAGTAGCTTTTAATAATATAATAAAAATTATATTTATAAACTTTACTTAATACTAAATTTTAAAATTTAAAAGTATTTAAGTAGTATTAAATAGAAATAGTATAGCTTTATAGTACTTTAAGTAAAAATTAACTAATAATACTAAGTTTTAAAGTATATACTTTATATAAAATAAGTTTAGTTTAGTTTAAATTATAGTAAATAAAACTAGTTACTTTTAAAGTATATAAAATATAATAATAATTAAAATAGTTTATTTATATATAAAGTAAAGTTATATCTATTTTTTAAGTTTAATATAAACTTATTTATACTACTTTAATTAAATGCTAAAAATAAAAGCTAAATAAATTATAGAACTACTACTAATATATAAATATATAAAGTAATACTTTACTTTATATTAAATTATTATGTACTTTATTACTTATTTTTAAAGTATATAACTTTAGTTTTATTTTAAAAAAAGTAATTACTATTTATTACTAACTTATTTTATAACTTAAATTTTATACTTTATTATTAAATAGTAAATTTTTATTATAAATAATTTTTTATACTTTAATTATAATAATATTATTAACTTACTAAACTTAATTTTAAAATTTTTTACTACTAGTAAATTCTTACTTTTTTTATAATATATATTTTTATACTTAAATCCTAGTATTTATTTTTAAGGTGTTAAAGGTAGTAGTTATTATTGTAGTTAAAATAGAGTTTCTAAAAAAAGTAAAAAGCAGCTACTCTCTACTAATTAGTTGCAAAAGTTAAAAAAAAGATTATGTGTAGTTAACAAAATTTAAATAGTAGGTAGATAAAGTCTACGTACTAAGCGCTTAGAGTAGAAAAGCTTAAACTACTAAGTAAAAATTAAAGTTAAAAAAATTTGCTAAAAGTACTAAAAAACAACACTAATTAAAACGTGTTTAACAGCAATTGCTAGCTTATAGCTATTTACTATTGTTAAGTAGCTACCTCTATTAGTTAAAAAGGAGCTAGTAGCAATAGTCTTTATAGTAGTTAAGTTAGTGTAGAGGTTAGAATATAACTATAGTTAAGATATTTTTAATTCGTCTAGTGTTATAGATATTAAGGTTATAACAAGGACTGTAAAAGGCTAGTTTAGCTAGTACACTATATACACTGCGCATGTTAATAGTTTAGGTATAGTAAAAGTATATTACTTTAGCAATCTCCTCCTGCGCAAATACAACCTTAGTAAAAAAACTTAAAAGTAGCTTTATAAAAAGTAAAGGCGTGTTAAAATAGCTATTAAGTAGCTAAGACAAACTAATAAGCAGAAGAATTCTGTAAGTTACCTCTAGAGATAGAAGAGCTGTGTATAAATAGTAATACTGTTATTATTTATTTACATCTAAAAATAGGCACTAAACGCCGTGACTGCAATACTGCTAGAATAGCAATAGGACAACAAAAGTTGCGGTTAGCAGTATATAGTTAGTAGTAAATAGTTATTAGTTAAGAAAGTTAGTTAGAAAGATATTACGCATTTTTATTTTTATTTAAATATACAACACACTAATTGCGTGCTAGCAATGCTAAACAAGAGAGCATAAGCCTAGATACTTATTGTTAGTAATAAATCTTTTTTTACTAAAAAGGTATTTATAAAATAGGTAGTTACATTGAAAGGTTGTCTTAAAAGGCTAAAGCTATTAAATTTTTATATAGATAGTGAAGCTTATATAAATATAATTTACTACTTAGTTTTTTTTAAAAAATAGTATATAATATTTATAAATATAGTATAATATTTTAATAAAAATATTAATATTGAAAAAATACTAAAAAAGCTAAAATTTTAAAAATTACTACTAAATATAGTTTTTAAAAGTTAATACTATTTTTTATTATAAACTATTATAAAAGCTTTACTACTTAAATTAATACTAGTAAGAAAATTAAAAAAGAAAAAACTACTAATAGAATAAACTTATATTAGTAAGTACTAAATAAAATTTTTTTTTTATAATAAAAAGTAGTAAACTATTTAGTATAATAAAGCTTATTTAATATAAATTTAAATACTAATTTAAAGTCTACTTAGTAAAGCTAAAAAAATAAATATATTTAGTAAAAATTAAAACAAAGTTTATATATATATTAATAAAAAGCTATAAGTATATTTTGTAAAAACAAAAATAGTAATTTAAATTATAATTTAATTTAATTAAAATACTAATTTAAATTACTTATTCTATAAAAGCATATTATTAATAATAGTTTATATAATATAAAAATAAATTAAAACTTACTCAGTAATGTACAAAGTATTAAAAAAGTAAAACTTTATAGTTTTACTTTTAAATAAGTATATTTTATAAAACTCTTAAAACTTAATATTATATTTTTTTTAATAACTAAACTTTATTTATTACTTCTTATTTAAATTAAAATTAACTATGTATATTAGTTTTTTTATAAGTCTTTTAATACTATTTATTTATTTTCTAAAGTAGTAAAAGTAGTAGTTATTATTACAGTTAAAATAAAATTTTCTTTTAAAAAAAAAAGCAAATTTTTTATATATTATAAAAGTTTTAAAAGAATTATATATAGTTTTTAATAATTAATAAATAAGTTTTAAAAAATAAGCTTAAAGTACTAAGTAATATTTAATCTTTAAAAATCTACTAAAGTACTAATAAATAATACTAGTTTAAATATAGATAATAGTAATTACTAGCTTATAGTTGATAATATAATTATAGCAAAAATATAAAAAAACTATAATATAATATAATTAAAAAAAATTATATATATATACTATAGTAAAAGCTTATAATACTTTAAATATTTAAAGCTACTACTTTTTACTTACTACTTTTTAATTTTTAAAAAATATTATATATAAATAATTTCTATAGAATATACTATACTTACTTTTAAATAAAAGTTAAAGTTAAAAAAATACTTATTATAAAAGTTATATACTATTATAGTATATTATATAAGAATTTTATAGTTAGTTATTTAAAAAGCTAAAGCTACTATAATATTATAAATATTTTAAAAATATTAAATGTTAAATTAATATTAAAAATTTTTTTTTTTAAATATATTACTACTAGTTTTAAGTTACTATTAATGCTATTAAGCTTTGTTAGTTATACTATAACTATACTTATATTTAACTTAGTACTATTTATAAATTTACTAAAATATAGTATTTTTACTTTTACTAAAAAGAACATTTTTAATATTTTAATTTACTTTTACAAATAAGCTAATAATAATAAAAATAAAATACTAAAATTTTTTTTATATTACTTAAGTTTTTTTTAATAAAAATAAATATATTTTTATATTTAAAAAAATTTACTTAACTATATAAAAAATAACATATTTAAGTTATAAGTATACATAAATTAATAATAAAAAAATTAAAATATTACTATTAAAATAAGTAAGTATTTTTTATTTTTAAGCTTATTTTTTTAAAAATATATAAAACTACTTTAAGCTAGTAAAGTATTTTTTTTACTTTACTTTTATTCCTAATATATTTATAAAAAATAAGTAAGTTTCTATAAAAAGTAGCTTTAAGCAATAGTACTTGCTTTACACTATAGAAGATAGTAAGAAATAGCTTTAAAATAATAATATATGTATATTTTAAGTAATAATATTTACTAGTATTCTTATAGGTAAGGAGCTCTTTATAAGCACAATTGTAGGTAGGTAAGCTAATAATAAGTAAGTTTAGCAGATCTAGCTAGCACGTCACAACTTATAACAGAGCCTTCCTTTCTAGCTTAGCGTTCTAATAGCTTTAACTTAAAACTTCCTAAATTATATATAAAGATAGCTTAGCAAAGAGCGTGTTTTATGTATAAGTTATATATACTTAAAATACGTAGTACTTATAAGTTAAATATATAGTAAGCTTTATAGTTTAAGTTTTATAGCATTATTATAGTAACTTTAAGATTTTATTTATTTGTTTCTTAAAAAATTTTTAAAGTAAAGGTAAAAGTAAATAATTATTATAAGTAGTTTATACAAGGTAATATTTGCTATAGTAATAAAAAAAATTTTTAGTATATTTTTTGTAGTTCTTGTCTTACTTAGCACACTTAACACGTAATATTAGTGCACTTATTATATATTTTAATACTAAGCTCTAGACTTTATTATAGTCTACTATCCTAATCCTAAGTATATTAAAAGTCTTACTTATAAGATACTTAGCTATATAAGTTTAGTATGCTTAAAAAAAGCTATTAATCTTATTACTTTACATACAACTTACTTATGTTACATATAAAATATTACTAAGTAAAAAAAGATTTATAGAAAAACTAAGCATTATTATTATAACTATTGCGCTAAGAGCAACTATAGTAGTTATACTAAAGTAAGTTTGTTTTTATTTTAACAACTACACTTTAGCTAATTTAAATAAGTTCTTAAGGCGCTGAATAAGTGTTTAAATTATTTATATTAACTTTACTTTTATTTTAATACTGTAGTTGCTAATGCTAATACTCTAAAGACTATTACTACTAGTGTTAAGCTTATATAATACTAGCGCTAATTTAACTTTAAGCTTTTTAAATACTACTATATTACTATACATACTAGTACTTTTTTAAAAGTTTTTACTTAGGTGCTAATAACTTTACTTTACTACTTAAGCTTAATTTTAGTAGAGCAGTGCTATATAGTAGCTACTTTTAAATTAATTACTAGTTATGCAGCTAGAATTACTAGTCCTGCTAGTAATAATAAGAATAATAATAAGAGCTTAAGTAACAATAACATGTTATATCTTAGGCGTACCCTAAGCACAGGTAGCGCACATAATAGTAGTGCTAGAAGTAGTAGTAATAATATAAGTAGTAATAATAAAGTTTATACTAGTAGTACAAAGATTTTTTATAATAAGTAAAAGTAAATTATTTTTATACTTATAGTTTTGTTTATTAAAATACTTAATTTGCGCCCTAAGTGCGCAATAATAATGTTTAGTATATTATTTTAGCGCGCTTAAGACATAATAATTTTTACTTGTGCTTATATTCTTTAATTAGTTCTTTTATATCCTTAAACTGTAATGCTAGAGTCTAAGTATATTATAATTTATTATAGCTTTTATATTGCAGCTAATACTCTAGCTAGCTATTCTTAATTTAGTTTTTTAATATCTTTTTAACTTCTTAAATTTTTTTACTCTTAAAGCTAATTTCTAGTACTTAAGTATTACTTTTTTAAATACTGCGTAATTTCTATTATTTTAGTAAAAAGACATAAAAGACATTATAAATATAATAGTAAAGTAGTAGTTATAGTTAGTAAGCCTGCGTTCTAACTACTTTTTATACTTAAAATAGTCTTATAAACTTACTAAAAAGCTTCTTGCTAAGTTAATAGGCTAGGTTAATATTCTTTGTGCTAAGGCGAACTAAGATTTTTTAGTAGAAAATCTTTAGTTTATATTTTTTATTATAGTATTAGCGTTAATATTTTTATACTATTAAAAAGTATTTTTTTACTATTGTATATGCGTTGTGCATGCGCTGCACTCTATTTACAGTATTTAGTACCTCCCCTTCTAGCCTACTGTCCTTAGAAGGCAACGTAAGCAATAAATGCTTACTATATACTATGTAAAAAAGTGTTATTTTTATTAATTTATAGATAGAGTTGTTGTATGCAAATTGCGCAGTTAGCAAAAGTAACACTTAATTATTTTATTTTTTTAAAGCAAACATCCTTAAGTATTATTTTATTATTTAGTTTTAGCGTTTAGTTTGTCTGTCTGTCTATAGGTAGAAGGCTGTACTTAGTCTACGCTTTACTTATAATTAGTAGCATATTTCTATCTAAAATGCAGATATAAAGATTAAACTATAATTAAATATAATACTTTTTTAGATTCTATATTTTAAAATAATATTTTTAAAATAGGATTCTGCAAACTATTTTGTATTTTATATTTTTATTATAAGTATATAGATTGCTATGTTTAAAAAGCAGTGAATAATTATAAAGATTATATTAAACACGTAACTTAAACTATTATTTCTACGAGTAGTAGCCTTATTATAAAATTAAAGCTTACTTTTTTAAATATCTTATTCGAAATTAGTAATAATAATAACTAACTATATTTGCTATATCTTAGAGCCTTGCTTTTTTAGTATACTATATAGGTCTTTACGTAATCCTAAATATTATATCCTAGCTCTAGCTAGTAATATAGCCTACTAATAAGCTTATAAATTCTACGTGTACTAAAATAACATACTATACGCGTATTAGAATTCTATAATAAAATCTTCTGCCTAATAGCTTATTTTAGTAAAACATAAATTCTGCCTTTATATTTTAAGACTTCTTTATTATTAACATGCTATACTTACGCGCTACTGCTATTTTAAGTATATGCTGCTTATATAAAGTCTACAACCTACTATAAAGCAAAAGCGTTTTATTATTATAACTAGCATACTTTATTTATTAGAGCTTCTAACTCTACTATTACAGGTTTACTACTAACTAATACTCTAGCTAAAGAGCGTAGTACGCATAGTGTACACTTTATAGCACTAGTAGTTTAAATACTTTCTATTTTATAAATGTTAGCTACATATGTCTTATATACGCTTTCTTAGCTATACTAAGTTGTAAAACTTTTTATTTTACTATACTTTACTCTTACTAGAAGTTTATTCTGCATTATAAGCAATAGTTAAGTTAATAATAAGTTCTTTTATTAATAATTTACTCTTCTTAATAGTCTGTCTGTAGAGTTTATACGCCTTAAGCAGTATTTAACTTTAAGATTAAAAGCTTCTAAATATAGAGCTTAGCGTACTTAACGCTAGTTTAGCTTCTGTATAGCGCGTAAGGAATACAAGTTGTTATAATCTATTAATACTTAAATATTGTGTTAAGCGCTTTCTAGGTAGTATTGCTATTTCTTCAAACTTTATATAATAGCTAAAAGTTTAAAGTTATACACTTTATAGTTTAGCTTAGCGCTTTATAGTTTATATAAGTAAAATGCAATAAAATGCTATTTTTTATTTTTAAAAAGTTAAAATAATATACTTAAAATAGCAAAAGTTAAGGCATTTATTTTAATATAAATTATACGTGTATCTTTAAAGTAGCGTAGAATAAGTATATATATAAAGCGTTGCTTTAGCCTTATAAAGGCAGTATGTGTATTCTTGTTTTAGTAGAACGCTTATTTCCCTTTTAAGATATCTATAAGAGGTGCTGTTTCTATAGTATAGTTTTTAATAAAACGCTAATAGAAGTTTATAAATTCTAAAAAAGACTATAGCTCCTTAATATTAGTAGGTGTAGGCTACTATTTAATAGTAGCAACGTGTGCTATATTTGCGCAAATACTGCTCTTTATAATAATAAATTCTAAAAAATAAACTTTACTTAAAGTACATATACACTTTTTAAAGTTTATATACAACTTTACTTTTTATAAAGAGAAAAGTACAGCGCGTATAGCACGCTAGTGTAGCGCAGTATTATTATTATAATTGTAAATAAGAATATTATTTAGATAAACTACGCATATATAATCTAAGTGTTTTTTTAAAGCTTTATTAATATAAGCTTAAAAGCTTGCTAGGGCGTTTTTAAGCCTAAAAGGTATAATAAGATATTTAAAATGTCTATATTATATTTTAAAAGTAGTCTTCTACTTATCTTCTACCTTAATTCTTAAATAATAGTAGGCGTTTTTAAAATCTAATGTTGTGTAGTAGCGTACGCCTAACAGGTAGTCTAGTGTCTCTCTAATTAAGGGAAGTAGGTAATAAATTTTTATTATAACAGTATTTAGGCTTTAATAATTTATATAAAAGTAAAGAGTTCTATTTTTTTTTAGTATTAATAGTATTAGTGCGCCTACAGGGCTAGTGCTATAGCAAATCTATTTCTTCTGTAGTACCTTTTTAATATATTTATAAAGTACTTAAAGCTTATAAGAAAAAAAAGTATAAAAAAGCTTATAAAGAGGTTCTTTGCCTTATTAAATAGAAATTATGTAATCTAAGCTTTTTAGCTGTAGAAGAGTTTTAGCAGCTTTATTGTTAAAAATATTAGTGTAATTTTATAATGTATTAAGTATATGCTGTACTTATACTATAAATACGTTTAGTATATATGCTTTAAGCTTAATACTTACGCTGTTACTCTAAAGTACTCTTAAAAAGTAAGTTTTTAAATTTATAAGTCTTGCGTTTTTTAAAAATACTTTAGTAGCTACTAAGTTAATGCTTGCTCTTATATATTCTTAACGCTACATCTACCTTTGATAGTTAATATAAATGCTTTTCTAGCTTAAGAAGGAGTTACTAAGTAGTAGTAGTACTTTTTTTTTATTTACTTTATACGCAGTAACTTTTGTAATGCGCTTTATGCTATTATTATTTATTAAGCGTAGCTAAAGCTTATATACTGTGTATATATTTTGCCTTTAAGGTCTAATTTAACTTAGGCAAAAAAGTTTTACATTCTAAATAAGTTTTAGATCTATCTCTATAGCTGTTTCTTAACTAATAAAGCTAATATCTACTTGTAAATCTAAGATAACTTAAAGTTCTTTTTCTTTTTTAGTTACTAAACGTACGTAACTCATGCGCTGCATTTCTAGTAAAATATTTATTAGCACGCGCTTTACTAACTTTAAGTTTATAGTAAAGCTTAACCTTTTCTTGTTTAGTTTATATTAACTAGGACCTTATTAGAGTTGCTGCTTTAGTACTTGTTAGCGTAGTGTCTTTTCTTCTAGCACTTAAAGTATATAATATTATTGCTATTTTTACGCTTCTTAGGTGCGTCTAGTGTAGTAGTTGTAAAAAAGTGTTTTTTTCTTTTCTTTATAAAAGTGCTCTAGTAGGGCGGATTATACGTAATAAGTGCTCTATGCAAATTCTATTTAAGTATAAATCTAAGCGTAATAAGGTCTTCTCTACTTGTAAGAATTAAATAGTAGTTAGTAATTATATGCTATAGTTTAAGCTTTAGTTTTGCAAAGAGGTGCTAGACCCTTTATACCTTAGTATAGGTTAAGAGTTAATTTTTAAGGACATTAAGATAAGTTATAAATAATTAGATAGTCTAGTTCTTCTACTATACAGTGTACACATACGCAGTTGCTACTTTAAAGCTATAGTTAATAAAGTCTAACAGCAAGTTAAGCATGTACTGCTTAAAGTAGTCTTAGGTTAGCACTTCTCCTTTTACTTTAAAAAAATATTTATAGTAAGTATACTAAAGCTCTTAAAAGTCTGCTCCTAGATACTATATTGCCTAAATTACTTTATTATTATCTCTTTTAAATTCTTATAGCAGTAGCTAAAACGCTACTTTACAAGAATAAGTAAACTTACAATATTTTTTAAAAGTTTTGCCTTAGTATTTAGCTAGGTCTTTAAGTTTTAGCGCGCGTTATATATACGTAGTAGGTGTTGCTTTAAGTGCGTTCCACGCGCGGGATAATATAGTTAGTAGTGTTAGTATATTTAGAATTCCTTTTGTGGGAGCTGAGAAGGAGCAATTGTTTGATCACCTGAGTGGAAAGTGAGTGTATTGATTAACTAAGTGCCACAACAAAGTGTCCAATAACTACTGAAGAGACATGAGACGATCTGGCCCGCTTATATAGGTGCTAGCGTGGCCGTCACGTGCAGCAGGGATCACCTGATCAACAGGGTGATCCGCATGTCAATACTCTAACACACCCCCCAGGTCAGTAAGAAACTATCAATCTAAGCTGTGAGCAAGGAGTTAATCCTTACTAAATCAACGTCGTTAATTAAGAAGTCCACAATCTTAGTCCTACTGCCTAATCTTTTATCTTTGTTGTAATATTGTAATGTTGTTTTTAATTAAGCAAGCAGCTTAGTTCCGTTATAATATTAAAACATTAGATAGACCCTAGATATCGCTTAATTAGTCTGTGTGCAGTTAATATAAATACTAATTGCGTCTGCTACCTCTCTAAAACCTTTAGCCTTACTACAATATTAATTACTAAGTTTTCCTAATCTTTAACGCACCCCTATTACTATTAATATAGTAAGCCTTATTGCCTTACTATTCCTTTACTAATTAGCTGCTAATTTTTCTAGTGAAGTCCGCCCCTAACAGCAACAAGCGTAAGCGTCGCTTAGAGAGCTGTTGTTAAAAGTATAAAAATAGTGCTAAGCATAAACGTTGCGCGCGTAAAAGCCTGCTTAATAATAATATTTAGAAAGCAGTTAATCTTAAAAATAATAAGAGTTAGTTACTACTCTCTTTTAATCTATATGCTAATTGCAAGACTTCTAGTAGCTCTGCTTAGAAATTAATCTATTTACCTATTAAGTTAAGTCCGCTATAAAGCCTCTATTTAATTTTTAATTAAGATAAGAGCCTAACTAAGAAATTAAGCTAACGTAAGAACAAGACAGCTTAAGAGCTAAAGCAAAAGTTATAGCAGCTTACTGCTTAAGTAGTATTACGTAAACAGCAACATAATAATAGTAATAGGCTAGAAACGCCTATAAGACAGTTAACAAAGCGCAACGCGCCTCTAACTACTTAGAAAAAAGCATCTACAAGCTCTTTAAAGATTACTGCTAATCTATTACGTCTTTGCGTTTCTCTGTGTAAGCGCTACATAAAGAAGATGCTTAATAGTTTGTTTGCTAAGCGCTGCTTTAACTAAGTTTAAACTAGCAGTTAAGGTAGTACTCGCTGCAGTAGTTACTCGTCTTATACATGCTATACAGTTAACAACAATCTTGCTAATTACTTTATAGCCTTGTATAAAGATAAAGACGTAAGTTACTAATTGTTTAAGCTTCTTGCTTAGCTTGCTAACTAGTTTTAAGGAATAGAACAACAATAAGTACTACGTTAACAAGCAGCAGCTACTTAGCAACATTATTACTTACCGCAAAGAGATTAATAGTAGCGCTACGCTAACTAGAAAGCCTTCTGCGCAGAAGCCCTTAGTCTCTAATCACTATAATTAAGAAATTCTATTAAGAGGTTTTGGCGCTCAGCTTCCGTAGCCTGCTCTAGTAAGCATCTTTAACTAAGGATATAATGTTAAGGATTATTCGCGCTAGACACATCCTGCTTAGCAGGCTATAAGTCTAAATTAAGGTTATCCTTTTAGTTAAGAGCCTACTGCTTATGCTCTTAGTCAACCTGCGGTTCAGCCTGCTTAATAGCCAGCTTATAATACGCAACAGCTATAGCAACAACAAATTTAGCTATAGCAGCAACAGCAGCATCCTCTGCTTTAATTAAAGATTTAAGAACAGCATGTTTACAAAATGCTACCTCCTCCTGCTCTATATTATCGCGTTCCTAATCGTCGCCCTAATCGCTATATAACTTAATTATATAGGCATAAGTACGCTAAGGTAAGCTAGCAATCATCTTATAATTCTATGTATAAGAGTAATAGATTAGATTCGCGTCTTTATGCTGCTCACCTGCGGATCCTAGCTATCTAAGCTAGGATAGCAAACAACGCGCTTAAGCTTGCTAAGGCTTAAAAGGCTAAGCAAGACTTACTAATAGAGTTTAGCAAGTATAATAATTCTAATACTTACTAGTAAGCTTGTTCTTAGTTCTAGTCTTTAGTTTTTAGTTAGTTTAGCTTTTAATCTCCTGCTCCTTCTAAGCAATTAAGAAGAGACTTAGCCTAGTTCATAAATATTGCTACTTAATACAAATCCTTTGCTTGTTAATTATTATTACTTTTAATTAAATGCTTAACTTGCTAAAAGTTAAGCAACTACTTAAACTTTTTAAACTGTTGTTAAGTAAGCGACTTAGTTAGTCTATTAGCTAGCATAATTGCTGTTTCTAGGTACTTAACCTAAAATAATCTTTTAGCATATTTCTACTGCAGCTATATATTTTGTATATCTACATGTCTTAAACAAGTGCTAATCTGCTTGTTCTTCTTAACTATAAGCCTAATTGTTTGTTAATTGTTACACTAGACTATCTAAACTTCTCCTAGATTAAGAGACAGCTCGCGAAAAAAACATTTAAAGGCTATAGCCTCTTTAGTAGTTTGCTTAAGAGCAAGCAGCTTAGCCTTAGTAGTTAACGTAGTTACTATAGTTTGCTAAGCTGCCTTTTAAAATATTAGACTACTGTATAAGATAGCTATGTATCTATAAGACAATTAACAAGTTTCCTAATTATCTACAAAAAAAGCATTGCCTGCAATTATTAAGTCTAGGCTATTATAGTTTCTATATTAGATTGCATCTTATCTTGTCTAATAGAAGTACATAATTACCTGTTTAATAGCTTTTATATATTAATTACTAGAGTTTGTAAAGAAGTGTAAGAGCTTTAAGATTAAATAAGTAATATTTAGTTAAAGCATAATAGCTGTGTACAGCACTAATTTAACCCTTTCTTAGTAGGCTTTAATTTCTTGCTTAGTTGCTTTGCTAGTATTCTTAATTAGCTCTTCTAACAGTAGTAAAGCCTTTAGAAAGCTGCTATCCTCTAGCTTAAACTTCTTTATAATCTTAATAATGTATGTATTGTGTACAAGCGTAATTGTTTGCTTTTTACAATCTCTAATTACTTAGATACTAAGAAACTATTTAACTAATTCTTGTTTCTATATCTTATACTTGTCTATAATCTTTAACTAAAGATTTAATGCTCTTTGCTTATAATCTTTTACAAAGAGCAGTAGGATATTATCTACATAAAATAAAACTAAGATTTTTCTTTTTTAATTAAAAAATAGGCAGGGCTCCTCTAGTAAAGCAATTAGTCTAATCTCTTTTAGTAATCTTAAGAACTTCTTATACTATAACAGTAGTAAGTCTTATAATTTATAAAGTGCGCAGTTAAGCTGTACACACTTTCTAGGCTTTTTAAAGCTATCTAGCATCTTACAAATTACTAAGTTGTCTACTATAATTAACGCATTAAGGAATGCTCTTACAATATTATATTACTTAATTTCTAGATTATTCTTAGCTGTAATAGCTATTACTGCTCTAAAGGACTTAGCTACTAATGTAGCAGCATATATTTAAATTAATTAAGTTTTTTTTTTTAAAATTACTTTTTACAATAATCTACGCCTTGCATTTAAGAAAGAAGCTGTCCTAATCAAACTTATAGGTCTAAACTTACTTTATAAGTATTAGTTAATTATCTACTTCTTCTCTTAATATCTTAGTCTAAGTCTTATTTTTACTTAACTAATTAATCTCTTTCCTGCAGGCATTCTTAAATAAAGCTCTTATAAAATGCTAAAGCAACTGCTTCTATAATTCTAGCAGTTTAGGTAAATTATTACAATATAGTTAAGCATTTCCTATATTTAGTTTATGCTTAGTAAGCAAAGCTGCTGTAACTATATAATTAAGAGTCTTATAGCTTACTTAGTCTTCCTAAGTTGCTTGCAAACTTAGTAGGTAAGTATTATAAAAATTAATTTATAATAGATTTTTATAATTTATAATTAATGTGTTAACACTACTTGTACTTTTACCCCTTAGTTATTTATTAGAATTTTAGGTTGCGTTTTTATACTTACGCCTACTGTCTAGCTTGCGCAGTAGAAGATAATAATTTATAAGCTAATTTAGGCTTTTGCTAGCAATTCTAGTACTATGTTTAGTAAATAAAAGTTAAGCTTATAATTGCTTACTCTATTTGCTATCTAAAACCTAGGATCTTAAACTACAAAATAATTTATAGTCTATAACTTACTTTCTTTAAGTAAGAGTCTTATTTTAATTAGCTAGTATGTTAGAGTCTTTAAGTATAGACTGTTAAACTAGTAATAAGTTGTTAGGCTTATACAAAGAAGGCTTCTTATCTTTAAATATTAATAGGTTAGCTCCTCAGGGCAAGCGCACTGCTGTTTAACTATTAAATACTCTATAATTAATTGCGTTATTGCTCCCTAGAGTCTCTAGTTTAGGAGTTAGTTTTAGGGTAGCAAGACTAGTATCTTGCTGCTAATTTAAGCAAATTCCTAATAATACACTAGCTTTATGCTTTATTTGCTTAGCATTTTCTAATTTACTTTTATACTTAGTAGGCAAGCCTTTTTTACTGCTTAAGATAGTAGATAAATTACCCTTAAGGTTTTTAGTAGTTAGCTATGTTTCCTAATCTACTCTACCTTAAAAGGCTAGGAGGGCTCGCAAGTTATCTCTTAGATTAACTAGCTTACTATTATAAAAATTTTTATAATTTTAATTGCTTAATTCCTTAGCAGCTCTTCTTTGCAATTTCTTTTATAAAATAACTGTTTATTAAAGGTTATATTATAGGTAGTAATTACCTAATTAAGGGTTAGTACCTATATATAGTATATATTAAAGGCTTAATAACTCACTAAATAACTAATATAGCTGCAAGAATTAATCTTAAATTCTTAATAATTACGCTTAGCTGCCTTCTCCCTGTTTAATAGGTAGGCTTGGCAGCTATAAGCATAAATTCTACTCTAGTCCAGGCGTAGATTAGCAGTCTAATATCTAATCTTAAGTAGTTAATAGTATTAGAAATATTTCCTAAACTATTCTTTAAGCACCTAGTTAGGGGATTAGTAGCTGAAAATTTTAGAAAAGCTTATTCTATACAAGTAAGCTGCTGCATTTATAATTACTAGCTAGAGCTTAGCTAGTAAATTTGCACTTATGCGCATTTTAATAGCCTTTGTAATTAGCTCTTAGCTAGCTCTCTCTGCTAAGCTATTAGGCTTATAAGTAAATAGCAGTAGCGTTTTAATTATAATCTTTTTCTCTATTACCTATTTCTTATATTTTAATTGCCCTCTTTAAAGTAGTGTAGCAGTGTTGTTATTCTAATAGATTTCTATAATTTTCTACTAATATTTCTTCTTAATTCTTGTAGTAAAGCCTTTAATTACAGGCATACTATTATTAAGTGTTTTTAACTAGATATTATAATTGTACAGCTTGCCTAAGTAGTCTTTTTTAATAATTAGTGTCTATTTCTTAAGCAGTTAACTAGTTAGGAAATTAAATAAATTCTATAAGATTCTATAAAAAAGTTAAAGTAATCTTTTTTTTAGTTACTATAAAATTACTTATAAAGCATAAGCTATTGCGTAGTAATTATATCCTAACAGATTCTTGCTAGTAATCTTAACGTTCTACGCTAAGTAGACTAGAGCTTTAATAGCTTGTTATCTTAGGTGTTCTAATTATTAATGCTATAGATCTTTATTACTAGTGCGCACTTAAGGTTTCCTTAATTATACTACAGCGTTTACTAGCAGTAGTTAAGCAATATAATAAGAAAGTTACTTGTATTTAACAAATAAGAGATTAAAGTAACACTCTAGGTTAATTTAGACAATATTTTTCTTAATTATTTTAAATTTTATAGTATAATTATATCCTAAGTACTAAATGCCTACTTGCTTAAGCCGTGCTTTAGAGACAATATTAATATAAAAGCCTAGTACAAACTTAACGTTAGTAAGCAGAAGATTAGCTATCTTAAAGTTACCTTTACTATGTAGGACGTTTTTAAGTAGCCTATTTCTTATTCTAGCAACTAGAATAAACTAAGTGCCTGCTTTAACTGTCTCGTCCTTATTATATTTGCAATAGGTGCCTAGTACTAGTTAATCTATGCTATTAACTAAGTAGACTACTACTCTACTATCTATAATTATACAAAAAAACAATATATAAAGGGTAAAGGCTACGCTAAACACGTTTAGACTAATTTTCTTAATTAAGTCTCTTAAGTTAATTAGCGCTAAAACTAATAAGCTAGAGTATACTCTACTTAGTTTATTAGTAGCTAATTTACTAGTGCTAGCCTTCTAGCCCTCTTTCTTAATCTAGGTCTAAAGCGCTGCCTATTTATTGCTGTTCTATTACTTAATAATTTTCTTTTAATTGTTGTTTGTTAGTTTAATTAGTATCTTATTAGTAGGCATTAATTCTGTAACTACAGTTTAAAGTTAGAAGTAGTTACGCAGTGTCTAGAAGTGCTTGCTTAGCTTATAAAAGCAAAAGTATAATTGCTTACTACTCTTATTTAACTTTAAGTTATTTAGTAATTGTTAAGCTATCTTTAATTTAAATCTAGTTTAGAACACTACGTGTTTTTTTTTTTTAAGAAAGTAATTAGTTAATCCTGCAATAAAATACCAAAAATTTTTTTTAGATTATTAAAAGTTAATTAAGCTCTACTAAGCGCTATTACTTATAATAGCTTATTGCGCTTTTTGCATAACTAGTCTAGTGCAATTTTTGTGCCTAAGGCGTCTAAAAAATTAGTAACTGCTAATAGCCTAATAACTTTAGGGAGTAAGTAGATTGTTGCTTATTAATACAAAAGCTGCTACTTAGTAAACTAACGCTTAGAGCCTATTTGTCTCTAGCAAGCCTTATCTAGGTAAGATCTGTATTGCGCCTTAATTAATTACTAAGTATTCTAATCTGTAGGAGCAAAATCCTTTTTTAGAATCTTTACTAAGGCTTAAAGACTAGTAAAGTTTTTAGTAATTATGCTTATTAAGGCGTTTAACAGGAGGTCTAGATGTACAGTCTTGCTAATCTAGTCCTTAACATTTGTAATTTTAGCAACCTTTCTTATTTATTAAGCAGTGTATACTTTATACTTATTAACTAGCTTATTATAATTATTTTTTTATACTTAGCGTTAATTATATAAGCCTTGTATTTGTGCTAAGCAATTTTATAGTCCTTTTGTTCTTAAGCGCTTGCGCTAGGTAGTAGAGCAATAGGCTTTTTAATATCTTTAGGCAACTTAAGATACTAAGGCTTCTAGTAATCTATTAAGCGCACGTTTAGGAGATTAAGATTAACCTAATTCTAAATAGCTTTCTCTAAGCAGTGCAGTCTTAATAGAGCAAACTAGGTTAGCTAGTCTAATTAAGCCTTAAAAATTACTTCTAGAGCAACAAGTAGTGTATTAGAGAGGTCTATTTTAATAAGATACTTTGTAAAATTACAATATAAGTTATTATTAAAGTAAGCGCGGGATTAGTTAGTTAGTAGCTGCGTTAACAATAACAATAGCCTATAAGTTGTAGAATAGATTAATAGGAGGTTAATTGTATAATTAAGTAGGTAAGAGGTACAGCAGCTGCAGTAATCTACTAGCTGTGCTGTAGAAGAAAATAGAAGAGAGTAAGTTAATAATTAAACAATTTACTTTCTAGCTTGCTAATTGCGCAGTAGGAATTAATACTATAATTAAGCAGCTAGGCTTATAACTATAGGAGCTAAGAAGGAGTAATTGTTTAATTACTTAAGTAGAAAGTAAGTGTATTAATTAACTAAGTGCTACAATAAAGTGTCTAATAACTACTAAAGAGACATAAGACAATCTAGCCTGCTTATATAGGTGCTAGTGTGGCCGTCACGTGCAGCAGCTTACTAGAATTACCTGATTAACAGGGTGATCCGCATGTCAATACTCTAACACCTGTCTATTTAACCCCTTTTAGTTATGCTACTTCTTCTAACTCCTATAATTATTGCAAGAATTAAAGTTTATTATATTGCTTTTCTACAGCATTAATGCGCTCCTTAAGTGTTGCAGATGCGCTTTAAGTACGCTCTCTAGGCTCTTTAGGTGTAGCATGCCTTAATAGAGTTTAAAGGAGATTAAAGAGTTTAAATATAGTAAGGCTTTAGCTTCTCTAATTACCTTACGTGTTAGATCGCGTTAAGGGAGCTATTTCTAGACTATTAGCCCTATAGAGAGGTATTATTTTATAAGAGGTAGCTTTAGGTAATAGTACTTACTTTACACTATAAAAGATAGTAAAAGATAGCTCTAAAATAATAACATGTATATATTTTAAGTAATAATACTTACTAGTATCCTTGTAGGTAAGGAGCCCCTTATAAGCATAATTGCAAGTAGGTAAGCTAATAATAAGCAAGTTTAGTAGATCTAGCTAGCACGCAACTATCTATAACAGTTTATTATAAAAAAAAAAAATTTTAAAGTTTTTATTATAAGTAATAAAAAAGATTATTTTTTTAATATATAAATAATAAAGCTAGCTATTTAAAATACTATTTATAAAAAAATAGTAATATTATTATAAACTTTTTTTTTTAAAAAAGATTTATAAATTAGTAAAATAGAAGTAATAAGTATAAAAATCTAATAAAATTAAGAATTATACTTATTATAGTTAAGTTAAAAATTTTATTTTTTATATAAATTATTATTTAGTTACTATATTATTTATATAATTAGTAATACTTACTTTAAGTAGATATTTTATTACTTCTTTTACTTTAATAATAAATCTTTTTTAAA
>WBOK01000648.1:0-20784 GCA_009289805.1 Alternaria gansuensis
GTGGTGGTGGAGGGGGGGGGGACGGGTGGTGGAACAACGGGAGGATGATGGGGGCGAATGGAAGGGGGTGCACGTGGGCTGGGCGTGAGGTTCTGGGTCTTTTTGGTGGAAGGAAGGGAGGTGTATTTTATTTTATTTTTTTGGAATCGGAGTTGTGGGAGTATGGGGCGTTTGACCTTGTGTCGTTATATATACTTACTGGTGTGAAGACAGTCGTTGTTCTTCTTCTTTTTTTTTTCGTACTTACTTGTACCGGTACCTCATTGCCGAGGATTACCCGCAAGGTATTCGCGTCGAGTTGTCAGCAAGACAAATGCAGGGTATGACATGCTGTTAATCTCAAGAGCAGGCATTAGCCATTAATAGGTACAATGATGAAAATGCGCTTCTTTCGGAAAGGTCCGATATCCACGCGGTTAAATTATTACAGTCTGTCAAGGCGCCAGAAACAGCGCAGCGTACACAACACCAAGGCAACTTTTGTAAAGGCCCGCATTTCGCCAACAATGACGCCGTCTACACTACACACACTTGCACACTTCCCACAACATATGTTTCGCACAACCTTCCATCCCAACAACTCCCCATCCATCTATGCCCATCCCAAATCCCGCCTGCTTTTCCACCTCACAGCCAAACCAGTTTCCCTTCCAATTCAACCCCTCCCCACAAAGATGCCCTAGTCCTCACCAGCGCACATCAAAAACCCGTGTCACAAGTCGTCATCCTCACGCTGCCATCTCCGTCGACCCCGTCTCGATACCCCTTGTTCCCGCGCCTTCTTTTGCCTTTCGTCCCTCGATGCGATGGCTCTAGCGAGCGCGGCGGCCATTCTGGGAGTGGGTTTACTGCGTGACGGAGACGCTGGTTTGGCTGCTGAGTTCGTTAGCGTTCCGAGGTGGGGAGGGAGGGAGGGAGGGAGAAGAGTGGGCGTACCCGGCTCGAGGGCTGCGTCGTTGTCTTCTGCGGGCGTGTGCTGGGCGTACGCCTTGATTTGAGAAACGCTCGATACCCTAGCCTGTTTGGGTTCGTCGTAGTATCGAGAGCGGATGTCTTCGCTCGCTCGACGTTTGGACCCTGTCGCTGCTGCCCAGGCGTCCTGTGGAGGGGAAGCTTCCGGTTGGGTGGGTGTCGTCGGGCTTGAGCCAAAGGGGAGGGAGAAGGAGTTGGTCCCCGGTTTGGAATCCACGGGTTTTGGTGCCGCCCCTGCTGCGCTCGGTGTAGACATCTGACTAAATTGTATTGATGGTCTGGAGTGCGGTGTCTGCTCTTCTCCTGGCTGCGTTGGCTGACGTGGCGGCGGAAACTCAATCGGGTATTGGGGGTGTATCGCCATCATTACGATGGGGTGTGTCAAGTGCGACATCTTTGTGTTTCGGCAATGTCCCCTTTTTTCGGTTCGCGCTGCTCGCCGTGGTTTGTGCTGCGAGGGTGGGCTACTCAGTAGCTTGTGGCTCGAGGAGATACTCGGTCGGCTCCTTCGTAGCTCTCTCCAGGCGTCTGGCAGTGATGAAGTGTTAGCATGCATGCTGGTCTGAAAGGATGAAATACATGTTACGTACGTGGCATCTTGGTTGGTAGATACTCTTCAAATTTGACACGTAGATGAGCAGGGTCCTTGAGCGGAGTGTCTTTAGTCGGTGTTGGTGGAGTAGGTGGCGACGGTGGAAGCAGTATCTCAACGGCTGGCGGAGAGCTTCGCGCGGGGACTGGAGAAGATTGGCACATTGAGGACGTTGGAGAAGTCGACAACGAACAGTCCAGAGCGTTGTATCGCCACGGTAGATGTTCTCGTTCCATGTCCTCGATGTTTTGAACTGCAATCATGAGCTCACCATCATAATCTGGGTGGTCCGAGTGGGTCAAGAGGCGGTAGCATAGTTCGGATAATGGTGTCTTCTTGGTTTCGTCTCCTTCCGTCATGTCAATAAGAAGTTTCCCCGTCAAATTACGGAAAGCATCTAGCAGAAGATCAACTAGCAATCGACATGACCGAATATCCTTCCGTCGTTTCTCGGTGAGAGTGAGACGTTTCATCTCTTTGCGAAACTGAGGCAATGTGACGAGTTGAGAGGAATTGCGAATTTGATATCGAAGGAACTCTTTTCGAAGCTCGATCAACTTGAGCACATCTTGCTCAAAATCCAGGTAGTGTTCGAGCAAGAAGGGGTGTTCAGCTAATTTCTGTAGCGGAGCTTCTAAAATCATCCAGGGCTCAGGAATGATGAGTGGTTCTGGATTTCTCAGCTCTTTCACGGCAGTACGGTAGATGCCTTCCCTTAGTTCAAGACAATGCTTCAAAGAATCATACTCCTGTGTGGCTATGTCCTCTGGTGTATTGGCCCTCCGTTCTGCAGTAGCGGCATCGATTGCTCTCCAAGAAGCTTTTCTCGCAACGGAAGGGCTGTATGGAGGCTCCGGTGATTTGCGGTCTGCTTTACTGCCCGCGACTGTAGAAAGCGTGTCAGGGTCTTCGAGCTCGCTGCCTGTTAGCTCCGTCAAGCAGCCCGACTCGGCTGTGAATTTGAGTGTAGTCAGTCGACTGGCGAACTCCAAGGGAAGATCCCGTGTGTACAAGTCTGCATTGGAGTCTTCGGACTCGGAATAATTCGCATCGTCATGGCCGGTGCTACTGGCAAGCGACGACATGTTATTGTGATTACGAACAAGTCTTGGTAGGTTCGATATGACTCTGGATACTTGCGTGTATGCCTACGGCGAATGCTGGAAGTTGGTTCGATTCGCGACGGGTAGAAGCCTGGTCAAAGAGCTGTAGTAATAATATCTGTCTGGACGATTGCCTACACGTGTTAGTGTGTTACTTCTACCCCGTAAAGGTCTGCTCACCAGCCCTGCGCCGCCGAAGATGATGAAGATGTTGAGTGTGTAGGAGTAAACACCAGGGCATCTAGGAGATGAAAGAACCTGTGTAGACCTGTTGCCGTTCATGTTGTCGAAGAAAGTGCATACCTAATCGTGAGAGCAAGGAAGCGAGGGTGGTACACCCGTAGAGGAAGGTACATGATAGAGCTTCGGGACAACGGGCACGAACGTGGAGTTCCTCCAACAACCTCACCATTTCTGCTTCCCAATTTCATATAAACACCCTGGTAGCTCCTGCACCACCGGGGGCTTTTCTTTTGGCTGCCACATGTCCAATCCCGGCATTTCGTATATTTGCTCAGTTCTGTAGTTGGGTTTTACCGGCTTCAGCTTCGGGGACTGCTCCACCACGACAACACTGACCCCATACGGCTTCTCCTCATTTCCATACGTCCGCACCAGATTGGCACGATTCATTTTGATAGTTTTCCGCTTTTGGTTTCGCCAATGTAGGAGAAGTAGAAGACCTGCTATTATGGCTATTGTGCAATCTGTGCCTGCTGCTATGCCTGCTATTGCGCCGGTTGAGAGAGGCACCGTACTTGGTGTGTCTGGAGTTGAGGACGCCGAGATCAAAGTGGGAGGAGGTTGTCGCAGAGGTGATAGCGGTGGCTATGATGTTTTGGCTGCTTGGGGCGGGTGAATCGGCTGGAAATGTTCAATCTTCGGTTTTGGGAAATTCGGTTGCAGAAGCGGATAATGTACGAGTGTGACGATAGACGTCTGGAGGTGTCAAGGTGTCAAGGTTATGGTCGATGGTAAAAGCGACGCCGCAGTTCCGATTGATAGATGACGGATCAGTAAGTTCAGCTCCATAGATGCGCTACTGGAAGGCCTTGTGCATTATTTTGAGTATTAGGTCGCCTTTCATGATGCACACAGCAAGGGTCATTTCGAAGGATCAACAGTCGTTCATCTCCACATCGCGCTAATCCGACGAGTGTTGCTATTCCCAGCATCTCTAGTCGGTAAACCCATTAGCATCTATTACCCTTTTCGGATCATTGGGCCACCATGTGGTCTGAGGCGAGGCCTAGCGAGCGCGCCACATGATTTGTTGAACGCCCAAAGCGATGAAATCGGAGGTAATCCGACCCAGCACGCCACAATACAAGTGGTCCAGAAAAGGAGAGATACTCGTATTGCTGACGAGTTTGCATAGATTTCCCCGGTAGATGCACATAGCGATAGAAGCAGTGCTAGCGCGCCTTTAACATGTCCTATAACTTAGTACACAAAACATTTAAAATACAAAGACGAGTAAACAGAATCATCATCCGGGAGCCCCCCCACCAATAATCCACCCATCACAAGCCCGACCGCGACCTTCCAAACGAAAAGAAGCAAAAAAAGGGTATATTATAGAGAGGTAAGATAACGCGCCCAGGCATCCGCCTTCCCAACCAAGCGAGACAGCTTGAAGGAAAAGGAATCGGAGGGTATATGCCCAAGTCGCTGAGAAAGGGAAAAAAAAAACATCTAATCCACAATCCATCTCCCCAAAGTCCAAAAACCCTAACCTCATAACCGCTTTCCCATAACCGCTTTCCCATAACCAAAACCCCATCATACCCATACCAACAACTCCTCTCGCTCCAAAAATCTAAAAAGCAACACCAACCGCCCCAGGACTCAACCCCATCAAGTTCCTCCTCCCATTACCCCCAACATCCCTAGCACTAATCTCCCTCCCCATGAGCAGATCAAAATGCGGACTCACAGGAGGTTTACCGTCGACTCGACTCCTGCGCGCATCAGCCGCGATTTCCTTTTCCTTGACCAGCGTCAGAGGAGCGGGTACGCGACGTAGTTTCCTGGGCGGGGACGAAGTAGCGACGGTGGAGAGGGAGTGGGAGGGCGAGGGGGAGCGGGACGAGGAAGTGGAGAAGAGGGTTACGGTGGTGGTTGTGTCGGTGCTTTCTTGGCTTTCTTGTCGGGTGTGTAAGGTGCGTGATCCTGCTGTTGAAGGGCGCGAGGGGGATGTGGGGAGCGCGGGGTGGGGAGCGCATTTGTAGAAGGAGTCGGATGGTTTGGGGGTCGTGGGGCGGGAGTTTGAGGTTAGGGTCGAGGTGGAGCGTTTGAGCCAGGCTCCGAGACGGGCGATTGGGGTCGTGGGTGTGGCTGATGGTGGCGGTGTGATGGGGTTCGAGGTTAGGGGGCCGGTATGAGAGGAGGATGGCGGGGCGAGCGTGAGGCCCATTGTGGCTTGTCGAGTTGAGGTGCCGGCTTCTGGGGTGGTGGTGGTGGTGGGAAGTGGCTTGAAGCCAAGCGGGGCGGAGAACGCAGAGCCAATGTCTGAAAGTGTTTCGGAGCGGACATGCATACGCATGGACGGCGCGATGTAAGGTACGTGGTGAGATGGGGAGGGTGGAGGACGGTTGATGAGTGCGGGTGATTGGGCGTGCGAGCGATATGCGCTGGCGCGACGTTCCTCGATGATAGTGTTCAATTCGCGAATGGCATCATCTACGTCGGTCTTTGTACGGCGGAGGCTGCCGGGCCGAGAAGATGGTGCGGTGTTGGCACGATTGCGCGACGGTGATGGAAGACGTGAAAGCGCACGAGCAGGCGACAAGGTGCCGGATGTGCGTGAACGCTGGATGGTGGATTTCTCGGGTAATGGACCAACCGCGATCTGCGAATGCTCTGGGAGGTATGCCAGAGTAGGTGTAGCCATCGTGCCCATGGTGGTTCCCGAGAGCCTCCTCTCGTGCGTAATGGCGCTCTTCTGGCTCTGAACACTGCTCCGCCGGGATTGCCCACCGACAGGTTTACGTTGGATGATGAATGAGCATGTAGAAGGATCTGAAGACACAGAGCTTGTGCGTGAGTCTCTCACGCGGACATGTGCCTTAGCAGGACGCTCCAGCTGCGATGGTAGACCAGCCCAACCATCTTCACCGTCAAAGTCAGGCAAGGGAGATAGATGACCGCAGCCGTCAGGCAGGTAGATGGAGAGCTCAAGCGGACGAAAGCTACGGCGGCGGCGGCGGACAGGCATGGAAGCGTCATTGAGCATCGAGGGCACATCATCAAGACCATCAAAGTGTCGAAAGTCAGTGGGACGGCTGATGCTGGGCCGAGAGTGTGAGCGCTTTGGTCGTGCAAGGGTGGAAATGCTCGCACGAGACGACGCACGTGCTGCATATTCGCGACTGTTGGAAACCCATTGCGAAACATGACGGCTCATCGACTGGCTCGTTGATGGACGTTGCTGTATCGGCTCAACGCAAGGTTGGGGTACGGGACGCGGTTGTTCGTAGCATATTTGCAAATCAGTCTCGCCTATATATCAAACGCGTTAGCATCATGTTGAGTCAATCGGAATTACCCTATGGGGTTCCAATATATTAAAAAGGTGTTGTTGGTACTATCGCCCGGATGTAGTCGTGCATGAACCATATTAAGGAGAGCGTAAAACGAGTTGCATGATGCATCTCAACAAGAACGTTGGTGTTGGTGATCAACCGTTGGCTGACCGCGATGACAGACTGAGAAGACTGCAAAGGTATTTTGCGCGAGAAGAGGGCGCAAAGGGGAGAAGCAGACGTGACAATGAAGAAGAAAGGAAAACTTTAACGTACCAGTAGCTCTAAGCGCGTCACTTCCGTCGTTCGCAAGATCCTCTTTCGATGCACAGCATCCAAATTTGATGGCCAGCCATGGAGACCTTGGTTCCTTCTCTTGCATGCTTCCGTAGTTCATTTTCCTTTTGTGCTGTAGACCAGTGCAGCTAATAACCCATCATCGAAAACGATCTAGAGCAGTCGAACAAGAAGCGTGAAGGAGTCGCGCCTGAAGAAGGCAAAAGCAAAGACCAATAGATACTAGAAGAGTGTAGTAGAAGAAGAAGAAGAAGAAGGCAGGAAAAAATGATAAGGCCTGGGAGGAGAAAGGCTGACTGCGCGAACCATTCGGATAAAGTCGCAGCCTGTCGACGAATGTGTTGTCCCGCAACTGATGGTTCGCTTCTGGAATGCGCAAGCCTGTATAGGATCTGGCCGTCAGGAACAGCAAACCACTCGCAACTCACAGGACGACAATGGCTCGCATGTTATAGATGAGCCCTGTCCCTTACCTTTCCGTAGGCGCCCAATGGCAGCGCATGCCTACCATGGTGGTTATCAACTTTACAAGTTAGTTCGTGTTGAGGCTTGGGCGCATTGAGTTGATATGGGAGGGTGTGGGGTCTGATTGGCTAGGGACATATTGTAGTAAGCGCTCAAGGCAGAGCGGAGACTCGCAGTAACGTTGACTAGTGACGAGGCAATAGCGCTTGCGACTTGAAACTACCATAGGCCTTGTCGGCATGTGGCGTGCTGGGTTTCCCTTTGTTGGCAAACCTGGCATCAGGGTCGCTGCTTCATATCGGGACATGTTGGAGCATGTACACAGTTGTCGCGTCCTCGAGCGGATCATCGCAACAAGGCGGGGATGCCTTGAGGAATTGGATGCTATTTGCGACGTTTGAAACATGCGCAACGCGACGAGCGTAATAGCTTGAGATGGAAGCACAGGCGGATTCCGATAGATGATGGCGGTGTTGAAATTGATGGGACCCGATCCATCGGTTGCTGAGGCTCTTTTGCCAAGTTCCCTCCCGCACTTGCATGGCAGGATTTACGCTACCAGCTACAGCAAATCAGTTAGCTACTCATGACTTCTCGTAAAAAAAAAAAAAAAAAAAATTCTGATTAGCAGTCTGTGATTGGCAAGTTGGAAGCTTCCTGAAACAAGCATTCGAAATGTCGACAGCCCACTCTTCCAATCAGAGGCAGCAGGCGGACTGTTTGTATTTGTCAAGGCACCTTTTCGTAGTAGTTAAGCTGAGCTTTGCTGGTGCCAGCACATCAAGGCCGACCTGGACGCCTTACTCTGTGGGAGTATGGCACGCGAGACAATATCCCTGTTTCTGTCTCGTTTGGGAACGCGAAGGGCACTTCAGTCTCGACTTGACATGATTGGGCGCATGTTTTAGACGACAGCGGAAACGTATGCATGTCGAACCGTCAAAGCTGCACTGGTTAGTTCGGAAGGTGACAAACATCTTCATGGTCATGGCTCGATTCTTATCAGGCCAAACAAGGAAATTCGCTGACATTCTGACGCCGCAAGAAATGTATCGCAAAGTGTTACATGTGACAAGAGTTGGGGTATAAAACATATTGACGGCCCAAAATCTGACGAAGCAACCCTCCAGGAAATCGGAATCGCGACTGCATCATTACTCGGCGTTCCAGGCATTGCGCTCTTCTCTGAAACTGCCGTAAGACGGACTGGGGTGATCGTCGTCGTCGTCGTCGTCGTCGTCGTTGTTGTTGTCCTGCGTCTTCTGATGACTGGCATTGCGCGTTTCCCAGTGGTTGGCCTCGCTAGCAATATGCGGCTTGATGTCTTGTTTCCTCTGCTCCTCTTCACTCTGGTTCTCCGTAAAAGGGTAATTTAGGTTGTGCTCAGCTTCTGGGTTCTGTGGCTCAGCCTCATCCGGGTTGAAGCCCTCTCGAACCTCTTCTTCTTCGCCTGCCTCGTATGTTTTACTACGAATGTTATCAGTCTCGTACGTTGCCACGGTTATGGAGAGCAGACTTACACAAAGTGCTTAGAGGGAACTTGATTCCATCCTGGGCCACCTTCCTTACGCGCTCTCACACGGTCGACTTGTTCTGCCTCGTGATCTTCCACAACAAGATCGACGAGCTGACTCTTGTCTGATTTGGCTGAGCTGGACGAAGAAGACTTCTGGCGAAGGAGGTTGGCGAATGGCGCGCGCGACTTGGAATGCGATGACTTGGAGCGAGAGGACTCTCCATTGCTCGACTGGTCGCGTTGTTTGCCCTTGTCTACAGACTCTTGTATGTCTTGAATTTGACTCTTCCTTCTCCGCCTGTTCTCCTCGGTGGGTTGCAGTAGGTTTCGGTTGGTCGATGCAGTCAGAATGTTTGGATCGGCGTACATGCGGTCTTCACGAGACGGACGGTGGGCTTCGATTACGGGATACTGCAGCTGAGTCAGATGGGGTATCATTTTCAAGAGATGCATACTCACGTTCCAGTCTCCGAATTCGAGCGCACGAGCGTTGTCATATAATCGCTCTTCGTCGGCGTCCAGGGTGGGCTCTTGGACGGTATCGGGTGTACCGTACTTGGCACCCTCGCCCTTGAGAGCCTTGTGTGGCCCTGGGCTCATGGCTCTGGCGCGACTTGATGTGACTTTGCTGAGGAGTGGTTCATGCTCTGATGCCTGTCCAGGCTTGGGAATCCAATACTTACCCTTTCCTCCTCGTTCGTATCTCATGCCTTCAGCCATACGTGCAGCGCGCGATGCTGAATCCTCGTGTGCCAGCACATTGTCGCGCGCATCAAAGTATCGATACTCGTAATTCTTGCCAGCAAAGGTTTCTTTGGTGTCCTGGATGAGGTCCAGAGGGCCGAAGGCGTCACGCAAGGCATATTTGACGGGCAATCGTGCAGCGGAGATGGTGTCGTCGGCATAATCGTGCCAGGAAAAGGCATACCAGTGGGCCAGTGCGAAGAGTGGCATCTCAAAGCAGATGAGGGCATCCTGGATTGCAGTGGCCAGATTGTCAGAGCTGTAGCCAGGTACGTCATCTGGAATGGCACCCAGGAAGACGAGGATGGAAAGGAAGAAACCTTGCCAGTACGAGGCGAAGATGATGCCCTTGATGCACAGGAACTTGGGCATGGGTCGGAAGGGCTTGAGGTCGGTAGACATGCAGACCCAGAACATGGCGAGGGCGTACAGACTGATGGTGATGCTGACGTTGTATATCATGCCGCTCCAGAAGTAACCAGACGACAAAGCTATGGTTCCTTCCTGGTACGTGCCGGTCGCCTTCATGATGATGGTGGCCACAGACAGAAGCGGCTTGACCCACGTGTATTGCAGGATGCCGCGTTTGATGGCGAGGAAGGTATGCGGGTCGGATATGTCGATCTTGGAGCAGACGAGGTGGAGGGGCCATGGATGGGACACGGGTGGGCGACCTGTCATGAGGATAATGAGGGCGCGTTCGCCGCCGATGAAGTTGACGAGCAGCTGCAGGAAGGTGTAGATGGTGAAGGCCTGAGCAGTCAGCACTGGCGCTGGGAAGGAAAGACTGGGTTGGGTGTACCTCATAGACGTCTCTGAAGGGCTCCACATAGGACGCTGCCATGGTCGACACCAAGCTGGCCCATGATGCGCCTGCGTAGATGGGGACCCTGGAGCAGGTGAGCAATGGCAGGCGACGGCTGGGGGGGGGGGGGGGGGGGGAGGACGACATATCGCTGCAGCACCGGCTTGCGGTAGTTCTTGCTATTTCTTGTTCAACATGCAGGCATCGACGGTCGGGCGGTGCGCTCTCACGTTTGTAACCAGACAGCACTACACAGCTACGTCAGCTCGGCTCATGCGAGACGGAGGCTCCACCACCTACACGAAAGTAACCAGGCTCGCGACAAGGGCGCATACGCCTGCCACGATGATGACGGCACGTGCAAACCGAGCCCCGGTGCCGCCAGACGAGAAGTCGGCGGGCGACGGGTCTTGCGGGAGGGTGGCTGAAGCCATGGTGGAGGAAACAACAAGGAGCTGGCAGTCGCAGTCGCAGTCGCAGTCGCAGTCGCAGTCCGGGGGAGGGTGAAGAGAATAGAGCGAGGGCGGTGGTGTCAGCGACGGAGGACAGTCATGGTGGGGGTGTGTGTGTGTGTGTGTGTGTGTGTATATATATATGTGTGTGTGTGCCTCCAGGCGTCGTGCGTGTGTGGTCTTGTGCACGTTCGCCGTCCACCGTGTGGTAGCATGACGCGCATCCTGCAGTTCGCGCCGCGCCGCCGCGCACATCAATCGGCCCTGCCCTCTCCAGCTTCACCACGGCACATGTCGACGCCCGCTGGACAAACACGTGCATGGAGCATCGCCAAGAGTGAACGTCCCTTCGCACGCCCACAACAAGGCCCAACGCCCCCCGCGAGCCATGAAGAAACACAGCCTCCTGCACACAACGCGCTGCAGTCATGGCGGGTGCAATCGTCGCGGAGCCTCTGGACCCGCGCGGCGGCTTCAACTGGGTCTTCCTGGTTGAGCTGCTCATCTGCGGCATCCTGGCCATCTTCTTCCTCTTCTACTTCAACCGCCTCTTCGCGACCCTCGTGTCCTACGGCATACGCGCCTACACCTGGCGCACCTTCAACGCCTACCTCGACATCACCTCGCTCCAGATTTCTCTGCTGGGCGGCCGCATCTTCTTCAAGGACATCCGGTACCATGGCCACAACGAGACCATCTTGGTCCACGGCGGATACATCACCTGGAACTACTGGTTGCGGCGGGTCAAGGACGCGGGCGCATATGCCGACGGCCACCCTTCCTCCGAGGCGGATAGCCAGCGCGCCCCAAGCACACCCAGAAGCCCGTCGGACAGCCGAAGCGGGAACGTGGACAGGGCAGAAAAAGGAGGCAGGCTGACGCCCAAGGAGCTGCCGTGTCGCTTCTCCATCAAGATCTCGGGACTCGAGGCTTTCATGTACAACCGGAGCCCCGCATACGACGCCATCATCGACGCAGCCCAGAAGAAAGCGGCGAGCGCTGCCCAGGACGAGAAATCGCCCGAGCCGCCATCAGTGGCCGACTGCGAGGAGACGCACAAGGACGAGCATCACCATCACAACAAGCTGAAGAAGCCGCATGCCGAAGGCGACAACAACGGCACTCGCCCCGCCACGGGCCCCTCGACCTCGTCAAACCCCAACAAAGCCGACATTCCAGCCTTCCTCAGACTCCTCCCCATTCATATCGACATTGTCAAGGGCGCCATCGTCGTCGGAAATGAGCACACCCTGGCTGTTATAACCGCGCAGTTCGACAAAGCTACCGGTAGCATCGATGCGTCTACATGCCGACCCTTGGACGTTTATCAGCAGCTGTTCAACTTCCACGTCACACACCCTGTCATTCACATGAAGCCCAACCCAGATTACAAGGTTGGACAACTCGATTCAGCTGTGCAGTACAAGCAAGAAGCAGCAGGGCGTGTCCCAGAAGACTCCATAATCGGGAACGAGGCGCGGCACAGCAGACATTGGCGCTGGTGGAAGAGACTTCCCACCCTGACTGGGCTCTTTTCTAGAGACTCGGATTCTGTGCGTACTCACGCCAGGTCAGGTACGGCCAACAACTCGCCTCTGAACCCACAATGGCACTTTGCCGGTCGCGAACGCTGGAGGGGCTTGGCAAGGTACCTCGACGACACCGCCAACCATGGCCACAGCGAGTGGGACGGCATCGAATACGCCAAAATGTCCTTGATTGCCGACTGTCCTTGTGTCAACGTCTCCTTTTACTGGGACGTCCCTGGGCCAGTGCCGAATGATATCGACCACAGCAGGCATATCGACCCTGCACGCCCCTACGACATCAACCGAAGCATTCCACCAGACTATGGCATGGACATAGAAATCTTCGGAGGTACCATCAACTACGGGCCATGGGCGGATCGCCATCGCGCCATCTTCCAAAACATGTTCTTTCCTGGCAATCGTGTTGACGCCGTTCCAGCGACGCCTCTGAAGGCTGGCGACCTCCGTGTACAATCCATCTTCAAACTTTTCCTCAGTATTGAAAAAGACACTGTCCTACGTATCCCACTTCGCGAGTCGTCCAAAGATTGGAAGTGGAAGGGAAAGGCGCACACGTTAGCGGCACACGATAAGCCTAGGGCGGATAAAAACAAGGCTAAAGCAAAGTCTTGCATCACAAGGGACAAGCGACGAGACAACGCTGGTGCACAAAATGTTCGTCCTTTTGCATGGATCCATGTCAAGATAGCTGAGCAATCCACCATCAATTATGTCATGGACATGTACGCCTCAAAGCAAGGATACCAGAGCAAGGTGCATGTCCATGTCGCAAGCACTGAGATCTCATCCAGTGTTAACCACGGGCTGTTATGGCGTTCTGGTGCTATTGCACTTGACTGCGACCTTTCTAATCCTTTAGGCTGGAACACATTGCGGAAATGGCTGTTCAACATCAAATGTCAAGACCTGGAGCTGTTCCTGCTCAGAGATCACATGTTTCTGATCATGGACCTCGTGGCCGACTGGGGCTCGGGTCCGCCGCCTGATTACTTTCTCTTTGTGCCTTTTCAGTACCTGCTCAGCGTTGACTTCTCCAACTTCAAGTTGTATCTCAACACAAACGACTCCAACATAATAAACAACCCATCTGATCTGGAAGACAACAACTTCGTTATCCTCTCCGGACGCAACTTGCAAGCAGAAGTGTCCATACCACTGGATAAGTTCCGGCCGCTTGAAAATGAAATCAAGTTCCATGTCAAAGGCCAGAATCTAGGTCTCGAGGTTCTGATGCACCAGAAAAACACACTGCGAACTTTTGTCCAGTCGCCCAAGGTGGCACACCTGGCCGGGCTCACTTTGAGTGGTAGCCATACCTTCATGACTGAGACATCGCCCATGAATACCGATAGGCTTTTCATGGACATCCAAGGCCACAAGTTCAACATTGAACTATACGGTTGGCTCATACATCATTTCATCAAGATCAAAGACAACTACTTTGGTGATGACATGCACTTCAAGACGCTGGAGGAGTTCCAGGGGCTACCGAGTGTTACTTTAACAGCAGGTGGAACTCAGACGGACGGTCAACCAGCCAATATTTCGAATGATCTGGATGTAATACTGTGTATTTCTGCAGATGAGTCATGTGTACTATTACCCGCCAACCTATACGCAGCAGAGCGTGGCATTCGAGCCGATATCCCATTCGCCTCCGCCGATCTTAGGTTTACCAACTACTACATGGATTCCATGGTCAACTTCAGTCCCATTAGTGTTTCTCTCGGAGGCCTGGTACCAGACGCTGAGATACCCAACGAATTCACAAGCGGGCATACGGAGCTCTTTATTGACTCCACAATCATCTTTGGTCATCGCCTTTTTGGTCTACCGCCGACCGAGCCAACCTATCTGTGTAGCTGGGAATTCCAAGTAGGAAACATCTCTGGAGATTGCACATCAGAGTTTGTTGAAACTGCAGCAGGAGCAGCGCGCTCATTTGCCTTCACTCTCGATGATGATGAGAATACGCTTCCTCTGACCCAAATCCCAGTGATTCATGATGCGACCTTTTTGAGACTAAAGACACACGATATCAGCGTCTGTGTACACATCGCCCAAGAAGCATTGTTGCTCAAAACGAGTCCAGTGAGCCTCAATTTCAACGACCTTGCCGAGAGTACCTTCTCTCAGCGACTCAACGTTTTGATACCAGATTTCTCCATCAGTGCCGTTCCGTCCAAATCCGTGTCGCATCACAGAGCACGCTCCAAAGAAAAGGAAACCATCACTACCCAGGCCCATCTTCAAACCACCGTGTCGTTGAATCTGCTGACGCGGAAGCTGGACTTCTCGGAGCAACGCGCGCAGCAGCAGGCTCACATGCGAATGCACGACAAACGGACTAATCGCACAAGCTTCATGCTTGCTGACGAACGAGGCTCGTCTCCATTCCAAGATGACGCAAACCGACAGAATTTGCGTGCACCAGCAATGCAATATCCGGATGTGCCTCCTCCAATCTTCCTCTTTCAGCCACCTCAACGTCCCAATTCCTTCACATCATCCAAACAATTCTCAAACGCTTCATCATCATCATCATCATCATCATCATCATCATCATCATCATCCAAGGCGCGACGAATACGCTTAGGCAGCAAGCGGTCATCTTCAGTCATGTCGTTTGCCAGCAGCATCCGATCTGCGGTCAGGCATAAGTCAGCCAACAAGACTGCAGGTAGCAGTGACAGCCGGACCTTGCTCAGTGGATCACCAATTCCAATGGACACGAGGCATCGATCCTATTCGCCATCCAAAAACGATGAACGTTTCAAGCAAGACTGGACACCATCGTCTGTTGCATTATCTAGCAGCCTAGGTGTACCAAATTTTCCATTTGATCAGGTCGAGCCGGATCTATCGCATGTTCCGTCCTTTCCTCCCATACCTGCCAGCAATCGTTTCAGGGAAATCAATGACGTTGTTTTCAATGATGTTGTATCAACAAAACATTTGGACGAGAGCTTCACACACAGTAGCATACTGATTAGTGCGGAGCCTGGCATACGCGTCTTTTGTACACCAGAATTTGTTACATGTTTATCGAGCCTTATCGAACTGCTTCAGCCCAGGCGTCCCGAAGATCTGTTGGATGATTTCCAAGTCAATGTTATGACAAAAATCCTCGAGAACCGGAACCGACTTGAAGGAAAGGGCAGCTCAATCGAGTGCAGCATTCGCATACCTTTTACACACGTTCGGTTCCAACATACGTTCCAAGCTCACTCCACGAATGAAATAGGGCAGGATCAATATGACGTCGTCCTCAATAGGCTGACGATGGCGGCAAGGATCAAGAAGTTTCCCGGTGAACGAGCTGGTGAGAACTCGCTTTCATTCCATTCCACTCTGAGTTCACTCGGTCTTTCGGTGACGGAGCGCGATGTTTATGGCCTGGGCGGAGGAGTTGCGATCCAGGCTGAAATCAGGGATGTCTTATTGTGGATGATGCAAAGCAATGAAACCTCAGTGAATGTCTCTTTTCGGTCATTGGAGAATGCCGTCGCAAGTAAGAAGGTCGAGTATCTGGCAGCGCTCATCCACCGGACAACACTCTTGTCTGAGAAACTGATTACAAGGTTTGCTGAAGTCGAGCAAAGACAACAGCATCGACTACGCTACTTGGCCTGGTACCTCACAAGCGTACAGGACCAATACCCGGATCCCGCCTTTCTTACTAAGGCGTCTTACGCCCTTCGGGCAGCTAGAGACCATCTGCGCAGCCACGACTCGTGGAAAATTATTTCTCGCTTTCGCTACACCTGGCAATGTCTTCCATCAGTAGAAAAAGACGCTATTCTTGGCGACTGCTCGCAGTCTGATGTGGTATGCCCTGAAAACGCCGAGCAAAAAATCATCGAGATGTGGGATCAGTGGCGTACGTGGGATTTAGCGCATGTGAAGAAGAGCCTCGCGATGAGGCTGCTTTTTGGACATCTCGAAGAGCCGCTCCCAACTCCTGAATCCGCACCTCTGCATGTCGACATTAGGTCAGCAGACATCAGGTTCATTATTGACCCCGGCCCGAGACAGAGCGAGGTTTCTTTAGGTCTTCTAACCTTGAACATCGTCCTGTTGCCCCTAGCGCAACCTGCTGGACTGATGGTTGTGGACGCCGGTACCCAGAAAAAGTCTACGATTGTGCAAATCAGCTCTAGGGATACGTCGTTACGTGTTCAGTGGGAGGTTTGCGAGCTTGCACAATCCCTACTAGAACTGTTCCAGAAGGAAAATTTGAGAGCAGCAGAGAAGACGAAGTCAATAAGCCTGAAACCAGGACGAAGTTCAAAACCCAAATATGACCATGATCTTCAGGTTGTATTCGCCACTGATAAGGTTCAGATTACGCTGGATACTATCAATCTTCAAAGCATCAATACAGGCAGAAACATGCGATTCTCTTTTCTCGATGCAGACAGTAGAGCATCAGGACTCGAAGAGATCATGTCAGCTCATCTTCACGTCGAGGTCGCTGGGAGCGAGCTGTCTTCCCGATCCCGGCTCTTGGCCAAAACGCAGTTCGAACGACCAAGCATCTACTTTGCCATGGTAGAGCCTGGAGGTGAGAAACAAACACCCAATAAGATCAAGGTAGCAGCTGCAAGTCATAGAATTGTTGTGAAGGTGCAAGAGGACATATTAGGTCTTATCGAAGTGGCGGATAACGTGCTCAAAGACGAGGCCGTGTACTTTCATCGACAGTCCACAACCCTGCGGCAAGTTGTGAGCACATGTCCAAAGGACGAGATGCCTGACAAAAAACCCACTCAGCTGCCCAATATTTCACTTGCACTATTCGTGGATGCATATCAGATTGAGCTTGCAGTGCTTCAGCCACTTGGATGGTCGATAACAGGCTCGTCCGGACGTATTGCTGCCATTCCAGCTTTAGACAAGCATGTCACCTTGCGCGTCGATTATGATCTCGAGGCGAACTTTCATCGGCTGTACAGTAGTACGTCGAAGGATGGCTCCCACGTCATCAGCTCGCTTGAGCTACCTCCTCTCAGTGGAAGACTCTCAATTACGCAGGCCGAGAAAGAGACTAGGGTTCTGGCGTCAGGCATCGTTGAGAAGGTACATGTCCAGGCTTCAGAGATTCAGTCTTTTATCGCGACCATCAACAAGCCAGAAATGGCTCACATGTTCCAGGCGGTCCAGGACGATGTTGGAGTCCTGAAGACGCACATTGGAGAGTTGTTCCCGGCTTCAGCAAGCTCACCAGTAGTCAACGCCCCTACCTCTTCACCAGATATCTTGTTCAGTGTGCAGATGACGCTGCATGGAATGCACATCTCAGCTAGTGCCCCTGCCCAACATCCAGACTCGCCGACAGCCAATCTCGCATTCAGGCTATCCACGGTTCAGCTAAAGGGCACGAACATCGAGTCAGATCAGAGCATCATGTTGTATCCTGAAGCTGTGGTGCGGATCCACCAAGTTACCATCGACATGAACCTCAGGGATCATCAAGATTCGGTTCGTCAATGTGGAAATCTCACATTCGGCGCTGTTTTCCAGGCCACTACTGAGAAAGATTCGGAACCTGCCCGCAGGGTATATCGTCTTCGCAGCTCGGGTCTGGAAGTGAACGTCTTCGCCGACACAGCGTCAGCGGTGGTGGACGTGGTGAATCATCTTCAAGATAAGATCAGAGATCTGGACCTATCCAAAGAGAAAAAATATCTGCGTCGTCTGCGCCACACAAAGAGCAGGATCTCTCACCGACTTGACCGGAGTCTCAAAAGCGATGGGCATCAAGACTCTGATAGCGTCAGCTCCGGAGCTCTCTTCACGTCGACGTACTCTTTGGAACTTCTTGATCTTCATGTCAGCTGGATTGTTGGAAATTCCGTCGCTCCATTTCCTCGAAACGAGATTCATGATCTCGTGCTGTCTTTTGGAAAGATCGACCTCTCAACACAGAAAGATGATGCCGCGCGTTTGATGGTGGAGGACATGCGCTTACAGATGGTACCGGTGTCTGCGAGCAAGAAGATGCGGTCGCTCAACTCAGCATTGTTGCCCAAGATGGTGTTCAACGTAGCATATGCGTCAACCAAAGACACTCGCAAACTAGCTTTCTATGCTGCCGGCAAATCGCTCGATCTCCAGCTTGACTCGCATTTTGTTCTGCCGAGCAATGTCATCGAGCGATCCATTGCCCTTGCTGGTAAAAAATTCCGCAAGGCTTCTGCTAACTGGAATATGACACCGACGACCACCGGCGCACAGCGGAAGAATCCTTTCGGAAATAAACGTCTTGCATCGCTGACTGCCGATGTCAACTTTGCTGGAGCTGTCGTGCACATCCATGGTAGTGAAAAAGCACCAGTTCAAGGCGCTTCCAGCCGAGCTCAGCAAAAAGGACGCTACAGCCAGTTTGTGGGCGATGAGTCGAAGAGCAGTTTGGCGTTACGAGCGCCTGGCGTCGCAGTACGTGTCGAATATACAGACGACGGAAGCGAACCTTCTCTGAATGCTGAACTTCGTGTTGATGGATCAACCAACACGTTATTACCGACTGTTGTGCCTATCATTATCGATATATCGGATAGCATCAAAGCTGTAGTCCGCGAGAAGGACGACGAGGATGAGTCTGCATCATCACCTGAGCAGCCTCAAGATCAGTCTAAGCCAACCGCGAAGCTACTCGAAGAAGACAACATAATCACTGCAGATCCCACCGCTATTTTGGGTAGGACGAGACTGAATCTGGGACTAAGGATTTGCAAGCAAGAGTTCAGTCTCAGTTGTCAGCCCATTGCCCGTGTCACAGCAATTGCCAAAATCGAGGATATATACATCACGGTGAACAGCGTCAAGTCTCAAGAGCATGGCCACTTCTTTGCTGCATCAGCCACATTTGAGAAACTTGTGACTACTGTTCAGCATGTATATTCTCGTGAGTCGACGTTTAGCTTGGATATGGAGTCTATCGTGGTTTCGTTGATGAACAGCAAACATCTCAGTGGTACCAGTGGTATCTCAGCTATCCTCAAGATTAACCCGACTGCTCTCCAGATCAATGCGCGTCAACTGCAAGACTTCTTGTTGTTCAGGGAGATCTGGGTCCCGCCAGAAATCCGTCGGGCTTCCAAACCTTCGACGCCAAGCGCCAACTCCGAGCCACAAGAGTATCTCATACAACGCTATCAGCAAGTCACCGCTGCTACCGCTTTCCCTTGGAATGCCAATGTAGCTATTGCAGATGTCAAGGTTGATCTAGACCTGGGTCAATCAATCGGAAAGTCATGGCTTCACATCCACAACCTGTGGGCGTCGTCCAAGAAGACTACTACATCCGAGCATAATTTATGTGTTGGTGTTGAGAAAATTGGCATTGAGAGTACAGGTCGTACGAGTGGCTTCGTCGAGCTACATGAGATCAAAGTCCGCACGTCTATTGGGTGGCCATTGCAAGAACCAGACACTCGTCAAACCCCACTCATCCAAGCATCGGTTGCCTTCCGTCAGCTACGTGTAAGGACCGGATTCGACTTCCAAGCTTTTGTCATGGCAGATATTGCGGAGTTTGGCTTCCTGATGTACAACGTTCGCCCCGAGGGTGACGATGCACAAGACCGATTGGTTGCTATACTTGACGGTGGCAAGGTGCACGTCTTTTGCCACGCTACGAGCGCTGCACAGGGTCTCGCGCTATGGCAAGCGATCGAACGACTGATTCAAGAAAATCAACAAGCGTACAAGCAATCGCTTAGAGACATTGAGAAGTTTCTGCGTCGCAAATCATCGGTACCAGAACCCTTTGAACGATCAGGATCGCACAGCCAGATCCTCGCGAAGCCCGACAAAGACAACTTCAAGGCACCCATCTCACTGCATACCGACGTTGTCGTTACGTTACGGTCAATCAGATTTGGTGTCTTTCCATCAACATTCATAGATAACCAGGTCTTGATGCTGGAAGCTGGTGACATGCAAGCGCGCTTTGCTGTCGCACTCGAAAAGAAGACCAAGATTCACTCTAGTCTCGGCATGACACTCGGCCAACTGTCTGTTGCGCTAGCCTCGGTACCGACGCCAAAGAAGAGTAAACCCGTGACCGAGCTCACAGTCGAGGACGTTTCTGCAAGCGTCAGCTCCGCACGCGGCGGCACGATCTTGCGCGTGCCCAAGGTCATCGCTACAATGCATACCTGGCAAGTACCCAAGGGCACACACATTGACTACGTCTTCCGCAGCTCGCTCGAGGGTAAAGTAGACGTTGGCTGGAACTACTCACGCATCTCCTACATCCGCAACATGTGGTCAAACCACTCGCGCACCCTAGCCTCCCGCCTCGGCAAACCCCTCCCTGAATCCAACATCAAAATCAGCACCTCTCAACCTCTCCAAGACGACCCAGATGGCCCTGCGCCAGGACCCGACGCTGCTGCCGACAAGACTGCAAGGCCTTCGAACCGACCCCGCGCCCCTCCTTCCTTGTCTCCAGACGGCCAAGAGAAGATTACGGCCGTAGTCAACGTTCCGCAGTCGCGCTATGAGTATACGCCGCTCGAGCCACCGTTGATCGAGACTCCGCAGTTGAGAGACATGGGTGAGGCGACGCCGCCGTTGGAGTGGATCGGTTTGCATCGCGATCGATTGCCCAATGTTACACATCAGATTGTTATTGTTACGTTGTTGGAGATTGCGAGGGAGGTTGAGGAGGCGTATGAGAGGATTTTGGGGAGTAGCTGAGTTTGGGCATGGACAACTGGTGTTGGTCTTTGTTGTTGTTGTTTTTTTTTGGGGGGGG